>CM070520.1:10698125-10941189 GCA_036346375.1 Guadua angustifolia
CAAGAAATCTCATCTTCAAACCTCATCCGTTAGATCTAGATCCTCGTCTCGAATCGCACCGCACCATGCCTTTATTCATCAGTGTCAGCGACGCGTGGGACCCACTCGTCGGCCGCCTTGTCGCGCGTGAGTCGCCGACCGCCGGACCCACATGTCACCAGACGCATGCACTATTCACCGAGACGCCGACAAAGACGGGCCCACTCGTCGACCAAGACGCGCCTTTGTCGTGTGGCGCCACCGTGACGTCATCTTGGCGCCACGGTGGGACCCACTTGTCAGAGAAATAGCCGATCAGGGCTGACGTCAGCAAGTCCACGTGTCACTCTCTGATGGCGACACGTGTCACAGATGACGCAATAATTGATTCTCCGAAAAAGAAAATATTTATTTAATTCGGTATATTGATTTTAAATATATTTTGAAACTTCAAATGCTTATAACTTTCGCGTTTTAACTCCGATTTGAGTGATTCCAATTTCTATAAATTTGTAAAATTGTGATCTTTCTGTTTATGAATTTTAATTGAATTTTTGAGCACTGTTTGCCTACTGTTTATTTATTTTATTGTTTGTGTTTACGTTGCGCGTAGACGTTGAAGTGCCCGAAGGTTTCGAGGGAAAGGTTCTGACCCAGGAGCAAGCTCAGGAGCCGGAATCAGTACTTTTTGAAGGCAAGTTGTGTTTGACCATGTTGAACCTATTAGAGAAAATTATTTTGATTTAACTTATTGCATGCTAATTTAGTAAAAGTTGATTTGAATGAGTTTTGGGAATTAGTTAAATGCCTAGTTGCTGTATGTCACCTTGTAGTATATGATTGTATGCCATGAATCATTTGTCACCCTAGGTTATGGACTAATAGTTGGACATTAATAATTTGCCAACATGGGTTGAGTAGACCGAAGTAGTATGCTTAGCCCTGCCACGTGGACATGTTATGATTTTGGGATACCAAAGTTAATATTGACTTAATGAGATATGGAACATGATTTGTGAATAAGACACGTGTTATTGAGTTGATGATGGCACGTGGTGCAATGGTAAAGAACCGGTGGGAAAATGATTTAGACTGGGGCAAATGGCAAGATTGTTTCTGGTGGGCCAAGAGTGGCAACTGGGCGGTCGAATTTGGTTTTTATTGGTTTTGATATGGAGATCACACTTGGTTAGTCTTGCCTCGGTCAACTAAGGACTTAACCTTGCGAGCATTTGAACTGAGTCTCTCATACAACCACAAGCTCCGTAATGGGACGGGCTTAGCCGAGTAAACCGGGAAATCTATTCTTGATCTTGTCGTGGTGGTGTGAGGCCCGAGAAGCGGAATGAGAACTCACATGGCGCAAGAGGGGGCCCCAGGTGTGGTAACCATCCCTCGGTGTTGAAACCTTAGCGGCGTCTTGAGTTTAGATGGAACTTTGGAAAGGCTTCGTTACGGTTATTTGCCTTGGTGGTGTTTGACTGTATCTTGTGGGTAAAGTGTATAACCTCTGCAGAGTGTACAACCTATTCGAATAGCCGTGCTCACGGTATTGAGCATCGCTCGGTGATTACGGTCAAGGGTTAGATTTTCATAAAAAATGACTTGTTGATGGAAAATGCTTGGGTTGGTGATGATGAACATGACTTAGGATGGAAAAGTGATTTACTGATTGAAATGTTTGTGAAAGCTACTATTCCTACTCTTGTTTTTTGCTTTGTAATCTATTCTTGTTTATCTTGAATCTTTGTCGCTCATGAACCATAGCCTATCCTTTGTACTAAGCCATGCATGTAGAATATTAGATTTGCATTACATGCATGACTTCTTTGAGTGCTCAAAGTACTCACCCCACAACAACACAACTTCAGTTGAAGAAGAAGCAACCCCGCTCAGAGGAGGAGTATCGGGAGGAGCCGATTTAACTAGGGAGCGAGCCCGATCGATTACTGTGGCAAATTGGTTGGCGCCACGAGTTTATTTTATTTCCGCTGCATTTGAATATTTTAATAAGTCTTCGCCCTGCGAGGCGTATCTTTGTAACATGACCATAAGGTCAATCAACTAGTTTGAGTATTTAATTAGAGTACTTATTATTTCGTTGGATATGTCTGTGATATGTACCGATGTTGCAACTGTGTGCACTAGCGTGATCCTGGACTAGTGCTGAAACACAGAGGGTCCGGATTTGCAAATTCGGGTCCCGACAGCAACCCTAGGCTAATTGCTTCTGTAAATGCCTCTTGGCTATTTGTACCGATCCCTTCCTCATGCAATTCAGCAAATCTGGTAGACATCCCTGCTATCACAAACCTTCTGGTGCATTCCTTGTTTGGCATCCTTGCAAAAATCCTCCTTCATGAATTTGCATGTGAAGTGAACTAGGGTCAGATGAACTTGAAACTAGTTGATGCCCCAGTCTGTTTTCCTTTGAAAGCAGTTTGTCACTTCGAGTGATGATTTCTTTCAAACCCTGTCATGCCGCATGTTCGTTTTCAAAAGCGAATATCTTGTTCTTTGAGTCTTCATCAGAACCTTAAAAAATGATGACCATATGTCATAGAAGACTTGATCAAAATTATAACTTTAAGAATTGGAGAAGTAAAGTCCGAAGCAGTTTACTCAAAAAAATCAGTTAAAGGAATGACACTTGAACATAGACACTTGTCCCAGAAGAATTCTGCTCAACTCCACTTTGAATTTCAATCATCATTTGTCATCCCTCCAACAACGCCAATGGACGTCTGTTACTTAAAACTGGAAAGCCAAAATTTCTTGCTTTTGTTATAGTAAACGTGAGCATTATCCCAATAACTGCCTAAGGGAGAAGCAATCTCCACTTCATTCTCAGTCCTAGGAAGCCTGGTAACAACCTTAAAACTGACTTCAAAAATTTGAAGGCCAATAATTCCTTAGGCGTGCATCCAGTCCAGCTCAAAATATTAATCTCAGTTATCCGTAGCACTTATTCGTAAAGGAAGCTTATAATTTACCCAATGCAGCACTAGGAAAGATACTTATATATTTGAATTCTACAAAAATTCAAAATTCATTTCCAAGATCAATTCTTTAATCCTAGCCGCTTCCTGATCGTTTAATTTATAACATCGACAAACAACCTTTCTATTATTTTGAATAAGGTGGATAACATCACTTGCATCAACCAAAAAGAACTTGGACACTTTACCAACATCTACCCAAGAACAGTTCTATTTCACCTCGTCAAGGAAGACATCAGCAATTTCTAAACTATCTCAAGGACTTAGAAAACATTAAGTTCTCATGTCAATCCCGGCCTCGATAATAGGCCCTGAATGTAAACATATTCCTTATATGGTTATAATCGACTCTTAATGTGGTATTCGGTAAGTCTTTTTGGATATTCAAATCTTTTGATCTTATACATTGTATTTTTTTATACTGCCAAATCCAAAGAAATTCAAAAATCTCTATCTGCTAAACTAATCAAACAAATCAAATCATCAGGATCATCTTATAACCCTCTTGCCTCAACTCAATCCTTGAATCGTCTCTATTCGGTTGTTAATCTATAGACAACTTTGAGTAACAATTAATTTCGGCTAATCTCGCCAACTATGGTTGAACTATACAAGTCAGCCATTGTATTCAAATACCCTTCATGGTATTAAGCATTCGGGTTTTCTCAAGTAAATTTAATGACAATGTAACCTTTCCTTCGCCTCAAAAATTCTCAATGTAACACATACCACTCTCCAAATTAGATTATCTTTATTGACAATACTGATTATACAATCAAAATAGATACGTATAAAAATATTAGTATCTCTCATCTGCGTACACAAAACCTAAATGCAAATCTTATCTCTTTCTCGCACGACAACTTGGAATCACAAGACGAAATCCAGTAAAGCATTTGCAATGAAGACGACGTATGAACAGAACGACGAAGTCACCTTCAATGAAGAATTCCCAAATCTATCTTCTCCACAAGAATTGCAAGGTTCGGGGTATTCATTGTTCCAAATTCGAAATAACCTGGCGCAACGATATTAGGCCATATCGTATCGTTGAAGATGAAAAAGAAAAGAAAAGAAAAGGCATATAAACTAGAGTTGCCATCCCAACTATCCAGTATTCAGAATGTTTTCTATGTAGCGCAATTTGGGAAATATCTTCGTCTTCCTTCTAAGCTCATCCAGCTAAACGAAATCAATCTATAACCTGATTTAACTTACCGGAAACAGCCGACTAAAATCTTAAGAAGATAAACGCCATGCTCGTAATAAAACCCACAAGACGATCAAGGTTTAACGAAGCAATCATTCTGAAGAAGAAGCAACTTGGAAACGAGAAGACCGACTCAAGGAAAAGTTTCTGACTTCTTTTAGAATTACTTTCCCCTTAGATCCGCCAAATCTCGGGGTCGAGATTTTTTTTGTAAGGGGGGTAGATCTGTAACATCCCCAAAATTCTAATAAAGTAAAAATATATATTTTGAATTTGAAAATATATATTTCTGAGTTTCCTTGCCATTATTGGTTTTATTTGGATTTCCTTGAAATTGTTCTTCGTATGAGAAATTCAGCAAATGAAAATAAAGAATGAAAAATAGAAAAAGGCAAAAAGATAAAAAGTGAAAATTTAGAAATTTGCCATGAGAACCCTGATCATTCAATTAAATCATTTTAATCAGCAATTGAAATTTTATGCACAAAGAAATGAAGAGACAAAAGGAAAAGATAACTTTTGAATTCAAAATAATGTATTATCAGAATCCACATAAAATATTGGGATCGCAAATGGACCTGAATATTTTATAGAAGCATTCTGATATTGAATCCTTTTGAAAAACAAAATTTGAAAAATAATAGACTTCGTTTGATCTCAAATAAAAGTCGAAGTCGAGGTTAGAAATTCTAATGGTCATTATTGAAAGAATATTAGTGAATTCTCAAGAACTCATTTTAATCTGAAAATTTTACGGACATCAAAATATATCTATAGACCTTGCTCAAGAAGTTTGATGAATTCATACCATGATCGATAAGCGCAACAAAATCGAGAGAAAAGGAGAAATCAACCCCAATCGCCTGTTTTCCTTTGATCACTCAACGCCGTGTGGGCCAATCGTTGCTACTCCATTCCGTTGGCACAATGTTGAAGTTTCATTCATCGACAGGGGACCCGTAACCCTCTGCCGGGCTCTTCCTTCAACCTCCGTTCTTCCCTCTCCGTTCGCTCCATCGCCAATTCTCTCGAAGCACCCAATGCTCTGCAATTCTTGGCTATAAGTTGCTTCCCCGACCGCAATGAACCCTTCCTCATTCCTTCTACCCCTCTTCACTTCCTCGGTAGAGACAGGCCAGAATCTCCTCCGCTTCCGCCATTGCGGAACCTCTGGAGCTAGAGCGAGGAAATGTGAGCAAGAGAGTCAACCAATTCCAAATACCTCTGAGCAAGCATCCTCATACACTTCTGATCAAAACCCTCAAGAATATCCGAGTTCTTTCATGCAAGAAACCCCTGCACTGTCGCCCTTCTTCTCCAGATCAGTAGCCGCGTGGGTGGAGCTCCTCCGCCTTCCCCTTCAGTGAACTTGAAAATGAGACCCCTAGCACCTCCTGATGCTTACAAGGCCACCAATTTAGTCACTAATCGTTAAGCTTGTCTTATCCATCGCTCGCCATTTTCGCCGCTTTGAGCTCATTGCTGCCGCCTACTCCTTCTCCGGCCGAATCGGTAGCGCCCGAGTTCTCCTTGTCGTCTGGTGGTCCCCATGCCCTCGCTGTCGCCGGAGATCCACCGGAGAGCCGTCGCCATTCAGCCCTAGTTCCATCCCCGTGAACAGAGCAGTCGTGTGTTCGAGGTAGGAGAAGGCGCCTTCTGTTCTGTGAAAACGATTTCGTTATTTCATATGAATTTCCAAATCGGGCAAAAATTCAATCTTAATTATCTTTCGCGTTTGTAATCCAATTTCAGTGAGATAAATTCTATTATTCATCTAAAATCAAGAAGAATCTAAATATAGAAAAATATTTTTAGAAGAATTACTGTGTGAATTTTAGTAAATGAAATGCATGAGAAGAACTTTATGTTTTGAGGAATTAATAATTTTAACCTTAGGCAAAATAAAGGAAGGTGAATTTTTATGAAAACCCTGGTATCATTAATAGCTTAAAATGTAAAGCAATAGTATTTTAGTAGAGATACTCCAGCAGCTTAATAGATCCTTAAGTAAAACAATGTCACCTGTATAGTTTAAAATGAGAATATGCTTTAAGTACAAATAGGAAAATGGTATGACCAGAAGTTATAAAATGCAACTTTAGTTAAGTAGGTGACAGCATTGAACTCAAATGAGTCTCTGGTTATTCATGCACCCTCTTGCATGCATAATCACACATATGATAGTATACATATATATAGGAAGATTCACATATATATATACATATATATATACTCTAGCAATAAGAGTTGTTAATAATTAGAATCGTATTAAAATTATTGCTACATAATCGTTAATTAACCATGTTATGGCTATTAGCAAAATAATAGCATGATAGCTCATAAAAGGGTAACAACACATTGAATAGATCCCTGGAAACAGAAGAACCCATGTATGCATAACTACTTAGAACCAAACTCAAATTCCATTCTCTTGATGAAGGGAAACGTAAATGATAACAATAAGTAAATAGTTAATCTATTTGCGATTAAAGCTAAAACATTTCAAAACCAGCTTTAAAACACTCCATGGGTTATTCCCTGCCAACACCTGAAAAATGAATTAAAGGTCTTGTATAATGTAGTCGCAAACTCAAAATGAAGTTGGCCGATTTAAGGTTTGCAAATGTGGTCATTTAGTCTATTTCAACAACAGATACAATAACTCGTCTAAACACTAAAATATGTGAAACCAGTTTAGTAACACTGTACAAAGTTTGTACTACCATGATCTATGAAAAGAATCATATTCCATTAAGGGTTGCATCTTATTCCTATTAGTCCAAAACCCTTAAGCGTTATCCTCGCACTTCATATTTTTGGCCGATTCCGAATAACGTCAACTTAACAATGCCACTTGAGCTATTTCAACAACGAATATGATGTCTCATCTAAATCATAAAACTTATAAATCTAGTTTAGAATCACTAGGCGAAGTCCATTCTACCATGTCCTAAAGAAATAACTTTATTTTATCAAGGTCTGCATATTAATCCAAATAGCTTAAAACCCTTAAGCATTAATCCTTATTTCTCCCCTTCCTGCCGATTTTGAATAGTATAGTCTTTAAGTATAGCATGAACCGTTTTAGCGACAAGATTATAGTCTCGGCCAAAACCCTAAAACTTATGAAACTAGTTTAGTAATGTTCTTTAAGGTATAGTCTACCCTGTTATGAAAAGATAATCCCAATTCGCTAACGTTTTCATATTAATCCTGTAGGTTAAATAACCCTAAATACACATTTGTGAATTCGGTGGATAGGACAACTGGACCTTAATTGTGACATTGTTTGTAACAGAACCTTCTCAAATATTATGGAAATGATATTAGTAGCCTAAATCAGAAGATCTAACCCGCGTAAAACAAATGCTAAGCGAAATCAATTAAAGATAAATAACAAATCCATTCATAGTCCAACATGATCATTTAAGCCTTTTCATTAACACCCAAAGCAACTCATCAAATCCTGAATTTAGTAAAGAATGACCTAGAATTGATCCCTAAGATATGCTCTGCATTCATCTAAGGAAATAATCTGGCTTTGTTTTGCTTTAGCTCTAAATTCTAATAAAGCACAATCTATAAGTAATAAGGTATCGTAATGCATCTTTGGAAGCAATAAGATCAATACACCTTGCGACTAATGATTAATTCAGTTTAATCTAAACTATTTTTGTGTCTTGAATTCGTGAATTAAGATTAATAAATTCATAAAGAGCAACCCTTGTTTCTTGTAAAGAGTTTATTTGTTCTTGCTTTCTATTTCTTTCGTTCTTATTGAAGTTTATTGCTTTGCGTTGTTTCGGTCGTTCGACGAGTAGACCCGACGTCTCTAGTTTCCGTCGTCATCGTCGTCAACCGCAGTCCTCGTCTTCGTCGTAAGCGTCAATTAAGCAAGGCAAGCTTCCTTTGACCATATTGATCCTACTATTTTCTATGCCTTTTGTGCATCAAATTGTTTTATGCATGCGATTACTTTATGTAAATTGCTATCTTGTGGATTGGTAGTTATACCTGTTGTCTCGTGAATCTCCTTTGATGATTATGAGCATGAGAACCTTGATAACCATAGATTGAGGATAGGCATTACTTAATGTCATCATGGGTATATGCGTTTATTTTATTCATGCTTAGCCATGCTTTAGAATCAAAATAGCTGATGATCAATTCAATAATTGTTTCACGAAAACATTGAAAATGGCACTTGTTGGTTGTGGGTAATTTTGATTAAAACCCAAAAAAAAACTATGTGTTGATGCGGCGATTATTGGCAATAGCCGGTTGTGCAGGAAGGAATTGCACGTAGTGTAGGGTGAAGTGTCGCCCGTGTCGCAATTAAGGACCGAGCAATGGGACGCTATTGATCCGAGATTTCCGTGCAACCACAAGGGTGAGGACGGGTTAGCCTTAGCCTATTAAGTTATTTAGATGTGGCTTTGTTCATTGGTAGGCGGGAGCTAGCGCAAGCATTCCCGTTTGGTCTGCTTGGACGGGTCCCCAAGCATTCCCGTTCGGTCTGCTTGGGTGGGGTTTCCACCCATGCAACGGTGTACGCCCTGCCGTGTTTAGAAACATTGTGTTGGGTGAGAATGTGGATCCACGGCTTGGGTGTGTGTTTCTAGTTCTACGGCGGGGGTTAACATCCCGGCTGGATCAAAGCCATGTCTAAGTAATGGAACAGCTATGTATGATCGCTTTGGCGGACACAATGTCCTATTGGGCGTGTGTGATCTTGCAAAAGGTGGGTCATTCCTTGTGGGTAAAGTTGTACACCTCTGCGAGTTTAAATCTAATTAATTAGCGCGCTTCCATGTCATGAGCACTCGGTGAAGTCATTCCAATGTTAGCTTTGACTTTCAAAAAGGGTTATTTTACAAGTTAGCTTACCCCACAGATGACCCAATGCTATACCCTGTGTGGGCAAGTATTGGAATCAGCTGTTGTGCCCTATGTGGACAAAGAACTGGATATATGCCATGCGATGGCAAGGATCGATTCGAACTCACGTCATGGAGGACGGTGAGTGTTAGTTATGCTTTACTTATTTGTTATCAATTAAATCTTGCTTTTATAAATTCCGTTTGCAAATAACTGGATTTACAAATGAAATTCGCTTTATGCAAATTAACTGTATTAGCCTTTCCTTTGAAATGGCCTGCATGTATGATAGGTTTTGCTCAAGTCTTGCTGAGTATGTAAAATACTCACCCTTGCCTAATTATATTGTAGGTGGTTTAGAAAGCGAAGCTTCGAGTTCGTTTCCATCGTAAGTTGCGGGATTTTTCTTCGTCGTATTCTATCTGAAGTTTATGCCTGGTCAGTTGCCTGCGGGATTGGATGGGTAAACCACAAGGCTTGCTTCTTTTCTTTGCTATATTTCTCGAGTTGTAATATTATTTGTATTATCGTTTCCGCTTAATTAATGTTTTGTATGGTTGTGATTTCCAATTGTTGTAAACATGTGAGTGCTAGCTACTGATCCAGGGAATAGCACAGTAATCACATGGAGGTTCCTGTTCATCCGAACGGGGTCTCACATGTAGGTTTTGCCCAAGTCTTGCTGAGTATGTAAAATACTCACCCTTGCTTAATTATATTGTAGGTGGTTGAGTTAGCGCAGCTTCGAGTCTCTTTCCGTCGCAGGTTGCGGGATCCTCTTCGTTGTATTCTATCTGGAGTTTATGCCTGGTCAGTTGCCTGCGGGTCGGTTGGGCAAACTACGGGTTATTGCTTCTGTTGCTGCTATATTTCTCTGAGTTGTAATATTATTTGTATAATCATTTCCGCTTAATTATTGTTTTGTATGGTTGTGATTTCCAATTGTTGTAAACATGTGAGTGCTAGCTACTGATCCAGGGAATAGCACAGTAATCACATGGAGGTTCCTGTTCTTCAGAACGGGGTCTCACAAGGCGGCCGGTCCGGGAAGTCCTCCGTGTACAGCCCTTGCCCTCGCCGTCGTAGTACCTCTCGAGCAGTGACGTAGTGGTCGGTTGGTGGAAGGAGACGTTGTTCATGGTGGCCACCACGATGGTATCGGGGCTGCACCGGTGCTTGCACGTCTTCTTGCCGTCGCGGCAGATGGAGCCGAGGCCGAGCGTGATGAAGAAGCGCTCGTCGACGTGCATCGGCACGCGGTGGCGGTCTGGGTGCGCCAAGCCGGTGAGTTTGCTGTGGAAGTAGAAGGACGGCATCGTGTTGTGCTGGTTGGGCATGATGGGCATCGGGACGGAAGGCGTTGTTGTTGCGGGTACACGGTGTAGCGGACGAGCCAGCGGAGACGAACACCGGTATCTGCGGGTCCGCAACGGCGGTTGGTTGGCGAGCGCGATCATGTGGTAGTGGGCGGCGAAGTCGGCGCCATGAGCACGTCGATCGTCTCGCCGGCGCGATGGAGACCATGTCCGTCTTATACGGCGTCGGGTAGTTTCGTCGGCAGCGACCACCGTGAGCGTGTGGCGGCGACCTTGAAGTAGTACTCGGAGAATAGCGCCAAGTTGACGATCCGGAGCAGGTAGCTCTGGCCGCGCTCCACGTCGAGGACGAAGCTCTCCTCCACCGTGCCGGAGCAGTTGCTCAGGTCTCCGAGCTTCCCTTGATGGTCGCTGACAGCGGGTTGTCGTCGAATTGAAGTTGCCGTCGGCCATTCTTCTGTCCAGCTCAACGAGGTCAAGCTCCCAATATTCACCTGCACGTAAACCAAACAATTTTCAGTCCCGTCGAATCGAGCAAATCAACCAAGATCGATCTCAAGAAATCAACTAATTAACCTATGATGATGGGCACGTCCTTGGCGGGCGTGGGGAAGGGGTACTGCCCATCCCTGGGGCGGATGACGAAGGCGCCGCTGACGGTGGCGCGGAGGCAGGTGACGTGGGCGTGCCACCACAGCGTGCCGACCTGGCCGGCGACGTTGAAGCGGTAGACGTGGTCGCCGTTGGGCGGGATGGGGCACTCGGTGACGAACCCCGCGCCGTCGGCCCAGCAGCTCCGCATCTGCCGCACGCCGTGCCAGTGGATCGTCAGCCCATGCGGCAGCTTGTTCACGACGTGGACGACCACCGTGTCGCCCTCCGTCACGTCGATCTGCGGGCCCGGGACCTGCCCGTTCACCGCGTAGATCCTGGTCGTGTTGCACAGGTGCGTCACGGTCATCTCATGCACCTATACGTGCCAATCGTTGGGCACAAACAGAATATTAGACACAAGTATAATATACCACTATCACTCGATGTAATGTTCTTGAAATTAATAAAAATCCTTCCGTTATCAAAAAAAAAAGTATATATACCACTGGATCAAGGGTACGTGCATGATTAAGATTAACATCACTGGCACGTCTACTCTTTTGCACCAATCAGGAGGCTAACCCTCTGCGTTTTGGGGTTAATACTGGTTAATCCCAAGAGGTTGAAAGGTGGTGGCAATGTAATTAAGTTATACTTAATACTTTACACGTAAAGGCTTTTCTTTCCTTACAGAGATTTGCACGTACTCACACGATGAAATCCCAAAACATAAATTAACTGCAGGCCTGTGAATGGCCCGACATCTCGCTCAATCTAAACCCATCGAAACTGAACGTCAGTGAGAATCTAACTGTAGCCATTAGGTCAGTTCACACTCAGCTGTTATAAGAAATGTCACGTAGAATTTTAAGTAATGTAGAGAAGAGAGAAAGCTACTCAGGTGGCCATGGATTTCTTCTCCCCGGCTACTGGATGGCGGTCTAATTTAAGGATTGATTGTATTTAGAGGGTGGCTGTCTTTTGTTGTTTTTTTTTTCGGCTGTGTGCTTCTTGCTAAGCAGAGGCCGGGAGAGGTTTCAAGAAGGACTTGTATTTTCTCGATGTAAGTTTCTTGAAAGCAATAATATCTTCCTTTATCAAAAAAAAATCTACTATTTAGGTCTTATTTATTTAGGCTTAAGTTTTTTGGCTTATAACTTAAAGTCAGTTTTTTTGCTTAAATAACTTAAAAGCTAATGGCTTTTGTACGTGATAGAGGTGACTAATTTATCTAATTTTAGTGTTATTAATCTAAAACTAACTATCAATAAATCAAAAAAGGCTCTCTCCAGTGGCTTTTGGTTTTTAGTTATATGGAGACTTATGGTTTTTGAAAAGTTTAGATAAAAAACTGCTCGTTTATTTAGGCTTTAGCTTTTTGGTTTTTAAGTTGGTGAAAAAGCCCAAACAAACAGGGTTTTTTTGGCTTTTAAGCTTTTTGGCTTTAGCTTTTTGATCACTTTTAGACAGTTTTATATTTTATGTATCATTGTGTAGACAGTCTGTTAATTGAATGAGAGATTATTATAGATAACTATATAGACAATCCATTGTATGATTTATTTTTAATACTGTCTGTAGATGATATGAAAATATATTATAGACAGCTACCGTCTTAATCACCGTACATGCCCTTTAAGCCACGTGACTTGGTGCCTCATCGGACTGACTGGACTAACGTAACCACCTGTTGGCTAAACATATGCAAAGACTTTTTGTCTCACCTACCTCTACCAACCAGTCATAATCTCCAGTACGTGTGTTTGTCTTCCCTTTAATTAATAGGAACTCCCTCTCCGTCCGTAATTACAAGGCGTCTCTTTTCCATGCTTTTGTTCAATTATATAGGATGCATTCATCTTCCCAAGCAATTTTTAGTGATTTTTCCCCGTAATGAGAATATAGGCCTTGTAAAGTTGGACGCACGGAGGGAGTGCCGTATCCTATAGACCTATAGTATGTCTGAATACGCCAGTCCAGATATTTTCTACACAGATTCCATGTTAATTTCATGTTGGATGACAGATATGAATTGAATTAATCGGATGTTACTTCAGCAGCCTTGACTTAGAGCATCTCCAACAGTGCTGTAAATTCATTCTCAAAATGTGTTTTTGGGCTTGATGGAAAAAAATCACAGTCCAACCGTTCCTCATTTTCGCTCCCAAAGTTTTTGCTCGCCCTATCGAGCGCCCCGGCATCCTCATTTTTGCGCCACGCCTCCGCGCTCCTAATCACCGAAGACTTCCCCTCCCGCGGTGAAATAGCGTGCGCGGGCTTTCTTCGCGCCAACCCAGCTCCTCCCCCACCCCATCCTCTGCAGACCGAGGGGCGCCGCCACCCTGTGGCCCGACGATCCGCCGACCAGAAGTGCGGAGGCGCGCCTCCGCCTTGCAGCCCTAGGGCGGCGCCTCCAACAACGTGGCCAGCCTGGAGCTCCGTTGGATTCCGCCGCCCTCAGCCCAGAGGTGCGCCGCCGCCAAGTAGTGCCCAGGCGCGCCGCCGCCTGCAGCCCCGAACGCAGCCGCCTGCTCCGTCTATGAAAGGTACGTTTTCGCCGGCCTGTATAGGAACATACAAAAGCAATACTGATGAAATGGATAGCCACAAAGCAGAACTGCTAGATTCAGTTGTTTAGCGAGTCTTCAGTTTCAGAAATTCCGCTATGGCTATTGCAATTTTAACACGGTGCACCTAGAAGATCATGGAGATAATTAATGTGATTGGTTAGGTAGCTAAAGTTAGTTAGGTTACACTATTAGATAGAAGTACCTGATTTCTCGTTTTGATTTTTTGGACGAAGTTTCTCATTTCGAATTAAAACAGTTTAAATACAGTGTAAACTTAGAGAAACCGGAGTGTTCTAAATAAAGGGCCTAAAACGAAGTACGGTATTATGAAAAATCAAGAATTTGACAGCGCAAAGAGGTGTTCTTAGCGATCTGCCGTTGTATTGTCTTACTATGAACTGTCTAATCTGAAGAGTACGCATGATCAACCATATAATGCATCCAGTAATATAACTACAGTGTAGAGGAACTAATAGGTACCAACAGATCTGCTCAAAATAAACATTTGTTTCAGTTCAATAAAGTTTGATGACTTCCAGATTGTCTTTAGGAAGAACTAGTGTTTGAAGTTTGAAGCAGTCACGGTAGATAAGATGATGGAAAATTTCCTCTCTCACTCTCCTAAAAAAACACCGGCATGACAGAAAGACAAACAAAGGCGTTCATGCTTGCTACAGCACAACAGATGGTACATTTGGTCCAATTTTCTGTAATACAGACAACCAAGCTACAGATTTAGAAGCATACAAACAGAATCTTTGAAACAAATAGTTCAATACATAAGCAGGGCACAGTTATAACGAAAACTAGATAGAAACGGGTTCATTTTTTCAGTACCATCAGCAAAATCGACTGTGGTGGTACTAATATCACTCTTTGGTTGCCCCTCAATCTACCAGGGCACTTGATTCTCTTGGTCATATATCTGGGGTTTAGAAAGTTTTTCATCAAAGAAAGTTTATGATTAGTTCATGGGTCACGAGGTTATTCCTCCACCATTTATATTGTTGTGGAAATCCTTTTGCATTAACAAACACAAGTTTGTTTTAGATGCTGGTAAGAGGTGATTGAGCAGTGGCTGTATTGAACAAACACAAGATTGCTACCATTGCTTGGTTGTTCTGGAGCACAGTGGCTTGAGTGTTACTACAATTTCACTTAAAGTTACCTACCTAAGTAAACTGGCTGAGTGGCTGACATTCTGTTTGCAGTGTCACATAGAAAACTGACTGGTGCATTGCTTTATAATTACCACATCTTATATACTGCTGGTAAGAATACTCGAAATAAATTTTTTGCTAAGACTGTACATACTAATCTAGCAACATCTGGTAGAGAGACTTCTAACTAGTGTAACATCTATGATAGAACATCTATATCAGAGCTTTTGGGGAAGTAACATCATCACCTTCTGATCCAGACTCAGCAGTTGATGTATCGCTCACACGTATCTAGCAAGCCACATTGAAGCATAATTAGGTTCCCACACAAAGCACTTAGGGAAAGAAACCAATAGAATTTATCTAGCATTCCACATTGAAGCATAATTAGGTTCCCACACAAAGCACTTAGGGAAAGAAAGCAATAGAATTGATTGAGATACTGAGACATACTGTTTGGTGCTTGGTCTTGGCATAAGAAATAATTTTTTGCTCTCGATTGGAAACGGTTACAATTTGCCGAGCACACTGGGCCTCAACACTAAGGACTATCTGGTATCAGTATAAAGAAATATACATATGAGAAGTGAATATAGCAAGGAAAGAACTGATGATAGATAAATGAATTGCAGGGATCCCATGAACCATACCTTCAGTATGTTTGGGTCCTTCCACGGCCACTTATCACTACTAATTCACTGTTGATATGTTTTTGTATTGACTAGGTGCTATTGACAATGGAAGGAGGATACTATAGTAACTTGATGAGTGAGGACAACTATAACTTTTCTTTGGATGACTTCAGTAGCCCGCCTGAGCAGCAGCCATCTCCCGTTGTTCCCTCATCAAGACCAAATCAAAAAAGGTCGAAAAATTTCAGTGAAGAGGAGGATGCATTGGTTGTGTCAGCATGGTTGAACATTAGTATGGATCCAGTGAACGACACTAATCAGACTCATGGTACTTTTTAGAAGAGAGTTTTTGATTACTACAACACCAACAAGGACTTTGCATCAGATCGGAGCCAGAGTTCAATATCGCATCGATGGGCATCTATTCAGGAGAACGTGAACAAGTTCTGTGGATGTTTAACAAGGATTGAGGATAGAAGGCAAAGTGGGATTACTTTTTAAGACAAGGTAATTCTTATGAATTTTGGTTCTTAGACACGTCATTTTGATGCATGGAAACTTGTAGTAACTAAGTTTACCTTCATTGACATGTGCAGCTTGTTCAAACCTTGGCTTTGTTTAAAGCTCAAGACAAGGACCACAAATCATTCCAATACATGCATTGCTGGAATAGTTTGCGGAATCAACCAAAGTGGCATGAGAAGCGCAAGTAGATGGAGGATATTAAAAAAGCCACCAATAAAAAACCAAAGGCAAACACAGATTCTAGTCCAGGAAGGTGCACCGCCATCGTTGTTGATAGTAGCACTGATCCTATCATTGAGAATACATGTCCTGAGACCGATGCCCCTAAGAGACCAATTGGTAAGAAGAAAGCCAAAGAAGCATTGCGGCGAGGTGCAGGTGATTCTTACATGGAGGCTTCTGAGCTTTTTTGGGGAAAAAAAGAGTCTGATGCAGAGAAAGAAAAGAAGAAAGAGGAAAGATTCAATCAGTCGTACGAACTAGAGAAAGAGAGACTTCAGCTAGATCAAATAAGGGTTGCAACTGAACAAGCGAGGGCTGCAGCTGAACAAGCGAGGGCTGCAAATGAGGCAAAAAATCTAGAGATAAAGGAGAATGAATTACAGTTGAAGAGAATGTTAGAGGAAGAGAGGATTATGACAATGGACATTACTTCAATGCCTGACCATCTGCAACAGTTCTACAAGAACCTACAAAATGAAATCATTGCTCGTCGTGTTTCTAAATAGCTTCGAGAGAGAGGTAATTTTTTTACTAAACCTGTCCGCAAATACTACACTGTCTGCCAATCTTGAGCTTCTCAGGTTTTCTATTCACTACTACAGAAGAGGCTATCACAAGCGGTTCGAAACCATTTTTAGAAGCGGTTTTAGAACCGCTTGTAAGCAACCGCGAGTGATACTCCCGTCAGTATCACAAGCGGTTTTATAACCGCTTGTAGAAGTCACTTCAAAAGACAAAATATTGTGAGGACTGGGATTCGAACCCACGACCTCCTCCTCGTGACCCACGTCTCACCCATCTAACCAACCCACCCACGCGTGCTCTTTGATAGAGTAGGGCATGCATTCCTTTTATTATTTCGAAAACTGGACTTCTACAAGCGGTTGGGGACACGAACCCTTCTAGAGTCGGCTCTAGAAGGGTTCGTGTCTAACCGCTTCTAGAGCTAAGGCTCTAGAAGGGGTTCGTGTCCCGAACCGCTTCTAGAGCTCTAGAAGGGGTTCGTGACACGAACCGCTTCTAGAGCTCAGGCTTTAGAAGGGTTCGTGTCACGAACCCCTTCTAGAACTTTAGAAGGGTTCGGGACACGAACCGCTTCTAGAGCTAGGGCTTTAGAAGGGTTCGTGTCTAGAACCGCTTCTAGAGACCCCCTTCGGTCCGTTGCCCATGAACCGCTTGTGGTGCAGAGAGCACAAGCGGTGCGCAATTAACCGCTTATAATAGGTCGTTTGTGAAGGTCGATTCTGTAGTAGTGATTTATCATTTCTTTTCTGTAGGCTTGTCCAACCTTACTCACTTGAACTTGGAGGGCTGCCTAGTGACTTCTGCTTGGAGGGCTCACAGACTTCTGCATTGCCTCAGTTGCACCTTATGGAAAGTTAAGGTGTTTCTTTTTTATGGTTTCTATTTTTCTAAAACATTTTGTCAAAATATGTGCCAGAAAAAGTGTTCAGCATGAGGCACTAACCAAAGAAGTTATATCAGACAACCGCTTGTTTGTGAGAAGTTAAACTGTTGCCATATGTTCTCCTTTTTTTGTGATTGATGTTCATATGATATTGCACAACCCTCTTTTTCTTCTCGCTCATTGAAGGTTATTGTTAATGACAATGTATATTCTAGAAAAAAGGCCTAGTAATGGGAAAAGAGTATTATGTGTATGAGCCTAAAGAAATATATGTGTATGAGCCTGAAGAAATATATGTGTATGAGCCATAAGCGTGTCTGATTTTCTTCTATTCATTGTATGTGAGACCGCTGATAGTGCAGAGGTAGATGATTTTGTTTAGTATTTAGCTCTTTCAGACAAGGGCTGACCACTATTTGGAGAACAAGAACTGCCCCAAAGACCACTACTAGGCCAGTTCTGGTTTTCTGGGCAGTATACAAGAAAAAAAGGTCCAGTTTCGTGAATGCTTTCTATGGAGACAAAGACACAACAAGCTCCTGGAAATGCTCTAGTGATTCCAAATGATAATCCCGCCGGTCCAGGTATCATATGCAATAAACTGAGTGTTTCGCATCCTACATGCTATAATCTTCATCTTTTGGTTATATGCTGCTACTTTAGCTGTGGCAACCTTGTGAGTGATGGATGATGAAAATTGCTAATTGCATTAAATGGTAACCCTATGCAATAGTGTGCATTTTATATTGATGATCATGTGAAAACCATCTGATGGATGGAACTATCATGTATAAGAATTTTGCATCTAGCTTTTATCACTGGTGATTTTCATATTTGGTACCGCTTACACCAGACTCTTAAGTAATTTGCATTTTCTTATTCACTTTTTTAAAATCGTTCATTGTGTCTTTTGAAGGTGAAATTTTGTTGTTGCTAAATTTATGAGCCATTATCACCTAGATGTTTAATTAATGTTTTGTCAAATGATGCACTGATTAAATGATTATGCCATGGTAGCTTACATGTATGTGCCCATATATTTATTGTATCATAATCAAAAGGATGTCTTGCTGCAAGCAAACACGTGATACATAAAAAAAAAGCACTACTAGAATTCCGGGTTTTTGCAACGGCGAGAAATCGTTGCAATAGGACCCATTTCGTTGCAATATGTACCAATAGCCACAATATCACAATCGTTGGCAGGCGTGACTATTAGTTGCGTGGTCCAAAGTTTGGGCCACGATTTACGTTTTGTTGCAATTGTAATGCTAATTGCAACGGGAATATGCGTTGCATTACTCTATAGTTGCAATGACAGTTTGATGTGGCGATAGTCTCAATTACCGTGGCAATAGTAGTCTCTATTGCCACGCTCTCATGCGTTGTATTAGATAGTAGTCGCAATGACCTTAATACCGTGGTAATATGTTTTATTGCCGTGGCAATAGAGGTCTCTATTGCCACGCGTTTAGGCATTGCATTAGACAGTAGTTGCAACAAAAACCAATCCATGACAATAAGTGAGGTCGCAACGAAATAATTTTCGTGGCAATATGATGTATTGCAATGAAATAACTTCGTTGCAATAAATTATAACAACGATCTATATCTGTAGCAATTCATTTTTTTCACAACGAGGCGTCAATGCATATTGCAATAATATTTGGTTATATACCATTGTTGCAAAAGAAATGTACTCAAATTAGAAATTGCACGAACAGAAATATCAATTATAGCCATCAAATCATATATAAGAATATTTGTAACAATCTTTTTTTTGTATGTACAAACATCAAGCAAAAGAGACCAATAATAGAATAATTTCATACTAATCTCTAAACGAAAACTTTAAATTTCTCAACTAAGATTGCGATAACAGAACTAATCTATTGACTAGTGACTTGAGAATAGGTTGTTCCACATTGTAGACTTGCTTGACCATGCCATGAGACCAGACGCTCCGCTCAAATTGTATCCTCCTGTTACCATTAATAATCGAACCTTCCTCTCCAACTCTCACCTTTAGAGAAAGCCAAATCTCCTTTAGAGAAAGCCATTAACAATTTCAGATGGTGGATTGCTTTTGGAGGGTGAATTTACCCGCCAGGAGGTGGATCAAAAATGGGGGGCAATGCAACACGAACGACAGCAGGATCACCAACGCCATTCTCAATAGTCATGTTCCAGTTCACAAGACCTTCCTGAGTATCTGAAACAAGGCTGCAAAGAGGTAAGACAACAGGCAGTAATAATGCAACAATGAATTCTAATCAAAGATCAATTTCACCTATATAACTTGTTTCTCCAGAGAATAGAGAGGAGGTGAGCAGCCATTCTTTCATCTATTCCTTGATCTCAAGGACTGAGATTGTGAACACATGTATGTCATACTCTTTGCTACACTGCTACCAGCTTGATTTTTTGATTATTGGATTTATAGATTCAGTGCTCCTGCTTGCTTGATGCCTATTAGCTGACAATGTATGCTTTGTGTTATGTGCAATGCTCCTGCTTGCTAATTGTGAACACATGTATGTCATACTCTCACGGATCTGATTATTACCTTGGCCGGTTAATGGTCAGCTGATATGTTATTGGTCTATCTACGCTAGATTGGTCATTGGTGGTTTCATGTAAATGATTCAAACAACCAGGTGAAGGTGATGATCATATGTCTCTCATACGTAATTAATCACACGTATAAATTAATGATCAAATATTGGTAACATAAGAGAATTTTTTATATAAGGATATCATTAATCGTATGGTGCTAC
This sequence comes from Guadua angustifolia, assembly GCA_036346375.1. Classification (NCBI taxonomy): domain Eukaryota; kingdom Viridiplantae; phylum Streptophyta; class Magnoliopsida; order Poales; family Poaceae; genus Guadua; species Guadua angustifolia. Next base: position 10,718,396 of record CM070520.1, read on the forward strand.
TCAGATTTAGTGCAGAAATGCCACTTGTATGCAGTCTAGTATTGTTGCTAATCACATTCTTTTGAACATGCACTGGGGTGATGCCCAGCAACCTATATATGGCACCACAGTTCTGTATGCTTTAGGTCTACTATGGCACTAGTTCTCTTTATTTTCTAGTACTTCTCTTTTGTTGTCTTAATAGGAAATGCTAGTAGTAGCAGACTAGCAGTTTGTCAGTTTATTTTCTGGTTTCTTTTGTCTTGCTTCCATTGTACTGGTGAACTGGTGAAAAAATTGCAATAATGCAAACAAATAAAACTAGCTAACTGCACTCATAGTAATAACGAAAGATTTAAGAACAGCAAATACCCAAGGATACAATGCCAGATGGATGGTAAAGAAAAGTTTATCTATGAGACTGCCTCAACAAGAATCCCAGCAAGAGGGCGAGAACAATTATCAACAAATTTTCTGCATTACCTATCTGTTATTTGTCAAATAATCAATGTTTGTCTCTGAACTTGATATGTACCCTGAAGGCCCAAGATTCACAAGTCCTGGACATTGTTGGAACAAAGCACCCATAACCTTGAGAAATACCAAATATTGTCACATGAAAGGGAGAGAAAAGATGGCAGGAATCAGCAATTAAAAGAGCTTAAAACAGGATTAGATAGTGAAAAAACATCTCAGATTGACAGAAAACAAATCCAAGCTACTGACAGCTTAGATTGAGACATATCCATCCCACCTTGAGATTTGTTTGGTGACTCATCATGACAAAGGCCAAAATCTTACATTGTAGATTTAGTAGAACAGGACACTTGCTTAGGAAAAGAGAAGTTACTGCACAAAAGCATGCATTTTATACTTCAAGAAAAGTCATGGCTTAAGTAGTTGAGTAAGCACACCTGAATTGGTGAAAAATTGCAATAATGCAAATAAATATTTGAATGGTTCAGTATTGAACATAATTTCATTTTTTTGCTTTTTTGAATGATTCAGTGCATAATATATTTGAGTGGCTAAATGATTTCAAAACTGCATGCAGATTGACTAGAGCTTGGCATATATTCCTTTGAACTATCTTGATATGGACCTGAAAGGCTACATTTTCATGGCACATGTTTTCAGTCAAAGTCAAGAAAATAGAACCACTGTTCTGATAAGTGATAGATATACTACATATGGAAAGACAAAGAAATGTTCTAATTCTCAGAAGGTTTCAGAGCTGAATTTAAAAGTAATACCAGATCGTGTCTTGCATATTACTACCACATTGTCAGAATCATTTAGAGTGTTAATTCTGCAGGTTTCCTCAAAATTCAGAAACAGAGAAAACATTGTACAAGTGTTAATTCAAGTGTTCAATTACCACATGTGCAGCCAAGCCTGTCTTTCTATCTACTTTCTCTAAGCTATAGAAATTGACAGCATCAAATAGGAAACATGTAGCATAGATCACGCAGAGAGAACCAATATGGTGTAATGTTCTGGAAATCCAAAACATCACACTTTGGATGAGATTGCAAACAAACCGGAGCGTGGTTTTCATTGTAGTGTTCATCCATAAGCTTCCTGGCAACCATTTCCCCACAGTGTTCGCACTTTTGAAGGTTACGAGCATAGTGTGCAGAATGCAAATCGATGTTTGATGATGGGATGTCTCGCTGGCTGAAGAAAAAGAACACACAGAAACAAAAATTGGTAACCAACATCCAATGTGGCAATAAAGCACAAATGTGATTACGCCCATCAAACTACAACTGTACCACAAGTCATAAATTGCATAGGATCGGAATGAGAGTTCAAGTTTGATGCGTTCTAGAATAAAAAGCTCGTGATCCTAGAGCTCTATCATACCAACTAATATTTTGTTCATCCTTTGCACATGTGATTAGAAAATGGGGCCAAAAGGTGTACACAAAGTAAATGGCAAAATAAACGCACCAACAATGCCCCAGTAGCAAGGATCATAAATGAATATGATAATCCAATCTCTTTCTTCTGTTCTATTCACACCTGACACTGGATTACTTCGACTTGAGATTAATTCTAGAACCTCTTGAAGGTCTATCAGTAAGTACATCAACAGACCATCAAAGAAGTGTTTTTTTTCCTCCCAATTATTATGATGGTTTCTAATGGAAAACAACAGAAAGTATATGTATATGTCCTGGCGCCGGTGCTACACAATGCAATAAAACACGAGGAACATTCATACAGTTTTCAACGGTTCAAAGCTATCTCGGTTCAATTATAATTCCATACTGGCAGCTGTTTTTCGATGAAAATTTACAAAAAAAAAATCCCCCGGAAGTACTGCCTAGACTACTACAAATAATGTGTTTCTTTACGGGAATAGAACGCCATCTATTGATCATGCCATACGCTAGATCAGAATCGAGATAAGCTTTAGTTTCAACAAGAGGGGAGTTTTATTTGTGTTTTTTTTTCAACACATAGCACATGCACATGACAAAATTTCCAGTTCGAAAACATTACCCTGATTGCTCCTATAATGAAGAACTCGTTTAATTACAAGCAGAAGCCATGTCGAGTCAGATGTCTCACCAGCACAGCAGGCAGGAGCCATGCCTCACTAGCCAGCAGTCGATGCTACATTGAAGGAAGAATTTCAACCAACCTGCAGGCAGACAGAGCAGCGAGAGGGCCTCGCCCGGCGAGTCGACGGCGTTCTCCTCAGTGATCTTGATAAAACTGTGGTGAAAAAAATGCTGGCAGTGAGACTCTGAAACATTAGACTGTTTTCTTTTAATCCTTCGAGCTGATCTGAAGATCAAATCACATCAACTAGTATTTACAGTCTGAAGATCAATCATCAAAGCTAATAGACCAACCGCTATTAGAGTTATGCTTTTACAGTCTGATGAGCATGTGCATCAGCACTTAGCAGGAAAAAATCAGAGTTTCAGGCATGAACTTGATCTACCTTGGACAATAACTGATCACTGGCTTAGTGTCTATAAAGTGGTACATTGTGTTATTGGTTATTTGGTTTCAAGTTTCAATAGCTGTAAATACCAAGATATCAGCACTGTTGGCCTGAAACTCCAGTACTGATTTAACTCATACAACAATCTAGTAGTTGTTCAGTTGCTCCCATTAGCAATTACCAGGATGGGAAATTATTACTTAATCTCCCAGGCACTTTCTGAATTTGGCACATAAACACAAAATTTCCATGTGAAGCAAATTCAAGAATTGTAGAGCACTCAATAATCTGCACTTGAATGTATAACTAGTAAAAGTAATCACCTGGACGGCCACACACACACACAAAGGGGGAAAAAGTATGAAGTATGAATAAATCAGCCATGTCTTTTTGTAAGCTGAAAACCATCCCAACAAAATCGCAGACATTGCAACTATCTACAATTTCCCCTAATTTATAAAACACTCCTGAGACTTCGAGATTGCATTGTACACATCATGCATGTGTTCTTCACAGTCCAGCAAACCGAATAAACCAAAGAAATTTCGGTGAGCTCAGCCAGAGATGCCAATCTCAAAACATATCTATCACACATCACAACACCACACAATTCCAAAGAAAATAATTCGAACCAAATAATCCAATGGCACAACGATTAGGTAGGTTAGACACCAAATCGGGCCAAGACCAAAGCCTGAGGAGAAAACCATTCCACCAATCATCCTAAAGCGCGAGCATATCTATACATAGGCGCGACGCGAGGCAAATCTTCCAACCGAGCAACCGCATCACACCGAGATCTCTCATCCGCCGTTCCAGATTCCAAGAGCCCGAGGGCAGATCGGGATAGGAGCAGAGCAAGGAGATCAACGCATACCTGTCTAGATGGCGGATGCGACGGGCGAGCAGGGCAGCGACGCTGCGACGGGGTGGCCGCCGGCGGCTAAGCGGGTGGATCTGTGAGAACTGAAAAGCCGCGGGGGTCGCGCAGGCGCTCAGTGATCCGCGAGAGGGAAGGAGAACAGGTCAGGGGAGATGCGTCGGGGACTATGAAGGTTCGAGAAGGGTCGGGGAGAGACAGAGGGACCTCGCGGTGCTGGCGCTGGAGCTCCTGGAGCTCGCGGCGGAGCTCCTCGGCCGTCTTCTCCGTCGCAGCGGCCATCGTCGTCGGGGAGGGAGGGTTTGGCTGCGCGGGGATGGGATAGGAGGCGAGGCGTTCGGGGTTTGGGTGCTCTAATCTAGGATACGTAGCCTGGCAGGGGGTGATCTCCGCCGTTGGATCCTGCATCGCACGGCGAGGAGTAACTCACGTGCACCACAGACCCTCAGCAACAGGAACTCAGGAGAAGAAGAACATGCGCTGTATGGGTTAGGCTGAATCTACAGGCAACAACTGCTGTACAATCAGAGCCCCCGTGCAATCACCGTGCAATCCAACTAAGAAAAGTTTCAAAAAATTCTAAAAAAAATCATGGATGTACATCTCATCTTACCCCATCTACATATAAAATTTGAGGTGCATAGGATGAATTTGATCATGAAATTTTATATATAGATGGGGTAAGATGAGATGTACATCCATGATTTTTTTCAAATTTTTGAAACTTTTCTTAGTTGGATTGCACGGTGATTGCACGGAGCCTGATTAGTGATCGTGAATCTCGAGATTCGCCCATATGTAGACTTATTGCCACGTAAAAGAAATCGTGGCTATAAAATTAAAAATCGCCACGAAATAAAATATTATAGCAACAAAATTTACCCGTGGCAATAAAATCTTATTTAATGCAACGATTTTATTTTTTGTTGCAATCGACCAACCTTTTGCCACGACGATTAACAATATCATAGCGCACAATAATTAAGTGGTAATATATTGGACGTATCGCCACAAGTTTCAAATCGAGGCAATAACACCACTCTAATGCAACAAAATTTATGGTGTTGTAAAAGTTTCGTGGCAATAGCGGTTTCTAGTAGTGAAGTCTTGCTACCAAAGAAAATTCGTTGCAGTATGTGCATACATAAAGGAAAATTTAATATTGATCTGCATGATGTTGCCATAGGTGCTCCACTAGGTCTTCTTGTAGCTGATGGTGAGTTTCGTTGTCCCTAATTTTTTTGTGTGTCCTAATGAACTCGTCAAGATCAGGATACTGCTAATGGGAAGGATTCACATTTTCTCCACCATTGTCGAAACGTTCGTCAGGGTCTACTTCTGCCTCATCTTCGATAATCATATTATGCATAATAACACAGGCTTTCATAATGTCACCTAGTGTCTCTTCATCCCAAAATCGAGCTGGACCCCGAACAATGGCAAAACGGGATTGTAGAACTCCAAAAGCACGTTCCACATCCTTCCTTACTGCTTCCTGTGCTTTGGCAAAATATTTCCTCTTATTGCCTTGTGGTTCTGGTATAGTCTTTACAAATGTTGCCCACGATGGGTATATGCCATCGGCAAGGTAGTACCCCATACTATAATCATGACCATTTATGCTGTAGTGCACTTGTGGAGCTTGGCCTTCAGCTAGCTTCGCAAATAGTGGAGACCGATGAAGAACATTAATATCATTGTGTAACAGCCCACTAAATTAAAAAAAATAAAGAAAATTAAGATTTTATATTTGAAAATGGAAATGAATTAAAAGTTTAATTGAAATCAAGATTTTGATTTTAAATAATATTCTTCCCTCATTCTTCTACTGCAATCTTAATGAAAAGAAAGATTTCTAAATTAAGATTGTCATCCCCAAAACAAATGAAATATCAAAATGAATTTGAAATGTGAACTTGATTTGAATTTCCATTTTTCTGAATTATCTTGCAATATTGGATTTCTTGAGCTTTTACTTATAAAAAGAAAAGTTAAATTCAATGAAATGGTAAAATGGTAAAAGTAAGAAAGTAAAAGTAAAATATCAACAAAAATAATATTAACATTTCAGAGCATCCCAGATATCTCCAGAACCAAATCATGATGATTGAGATAATCTGAACAATTAAAATAAAAAGAAAACACGAGATAATTATAAGATAAGAAAAGCTGATTTGAACCTTGTCAGATTTTTGTAGTAATATCGAGACCTGTTCTCAAGTTGATATTTTTACCCTGCTGACCTAAGAACCATATCTACCTCTGGTAGAAATATCAAGAATACAAACTTACATATGAATCATTTGTAAATTCAAATACAGAAAACCAATAAAACTGAAATTAGAAATGTCAGAATTTCTATAATTTAAATATCAAATATAAAATTCTAAAATTTTACAGAAGAATTATGAGCTCAAATTCATCTGAAAAATAGTTTTTCAAAAATAAATAAAGTCATTTGTACACTTTAATAAATCAACAACAGAATTGGAAATTCTGTGCATTATTCATTGTCAGAATTTTAATAAAATATTTACAATGAGTTTTTATTTGAAAATTTGTCTGGATCCTTATCTTCTCTTGATCAACCACTGTAAAAAGTATTGTAAATTCTTGAGTCGGTTTGGTAACTTTAAGCAGTAGACCAAGCCAACCTCAGCCTTTCCTTTTGCGCTGTTTCAATCTTGACCGTCGGATCGCCAAGTGTCAAGCATCCAGTGTTTCCATTATTCCCCTTTCTTCTTCAGCCTTCTACCGCTTTCTTCGCCAGAGAGCGCCAGCCAGCCGCCCTAGCACCGCCTCTCTGGTTTGTCTTCACCCGCGCCGCAACTCCTCGCCTGAGGCCGACCCTGACTCACCCCTGCCACGACATCGTCTCGGTTCCTGTGCCTCTGCCATGCGCTGAATCTCCTGCGAAGCTCAGCCGTTCTTTACCTCTCTGCTGATTCGCTGCCACGGCAAACCTCTGCCCACCAATTCTTTGCCACGGCAACGATTTGCAGTAACGACCTCACCAACCCTTGCCAAAACATTGCCAGGGCACCCATTTCATTGGAAAAATCTCTGCCACGGCCAAGATCTCTCGCACATCGCCAGCTCTCAGCCGCCGCAACCCAAGTTTGTGTTCAAACCTGCTCGCACCACCTCAAGCATCCATTTAAGCATCACAAAGCCTCATACAGCACAACACACTCCCCTCGGCTTGCCCCATAGCCAGGACACGGCTCAGCCACCACCTTCTTCCCCAATTTCGGCAAGACCCGAAAAGGAAGAAATCTACCTGCGAAGCCCTACACACCAAATTAGCTCGAATCATCAACGCCGAAGCATTCTCATGACCTCTAGAGCCCATCCCCAGTGCCAATTTGGATTCATCTTCTCCGGTGAGCCGCCACACCGTGCTCCTTCTTCCGCCGCTCATGGCGCACGGTGAGATCCCTCTTCCGCTTATTCTTCCTTTCGGCTATAGGCTAAAATAGAACCTATAGCATCCAGTGATACTCACTCCGCCATCCTTTCGAAGAAATCACCAGAAAATCTGGAGCTCCACCTCGCCGGTCATGGCGCCGCCGCCCCTCTCTGGTGGCGCATCGTTTCCAAATGAAGCCGACGGCCAAATCAACCACCCTTGTGTGTGCAAAGGTTTTCTGATCCTCACCGTGCCATCGATTCCACCGTTCCGGCCTTCCTCCGTCGCCGGCGAGCTCTGGGAGCCGAAGCTCTGCTCTCCGTCACTGCGCAACAGGGCCCGCCGATCAGCCTCTATGCCACTCCAAGTCGCTGCCATAGAGGGCCCAGCTGCCAGCGCCTAATCCCAGCCACAGCCCGAAATAGAAGGCGTATTCGCTAAAGGAAAACGTACTTTCCTTATTCGGTAAAAATCCCAATTTCCAGTATTTTAATACCCTAGCCTATTCCTTTACTTATAACTTTTGAATCATCTGTTGAAATGAAGTGAAATAAATTCATAAATTCATATAAAATCATGTTGTATCATAATATATCATAATATATAAAAATATTTAATTTTACATCTCCATTTGAAATATTTAAACCAAAATTTAAATCAAACCCTAATATGGTCTCTAATACAAACACATGTAAACCTAACTCTTTAAATCATAAATAAATTTTATAATATTCCTGAGAATATTAGAACTTCAAATATGCAAAAACATTTAGATTTACACTCAATTTGAATCAAAAACAAATTAGTAAATGCTTTCCATGCATAATAATTCAAATAGTTAAAATTTGCATTAAATTAGTTTAAATCTGAATAAAACTAATTTTTTCATGCTCCTAAAGTCACAAGGATCATAAATATATAAAAATATTTAGGTTTTACCATAGTTAACATTAAAAGCACAATAATCAGATATCCAATGCATGAGTAGTCCAAATAATCATATCTTTTGCATATGATCTTTAAATTTGATGAAACCAATTTCTAGAATCTTATTAAATGATATCCTTTCTGTTTATATAAAAATAATTCATACTAATGATGTGATAAAGTATTTTAATACTAGGCCCTCATAGTCACTTATAGGAAAAACATTACAGATAGAAGTAAAATATTGCAAAAATAGATTTAAAACATTCTTAATATCATCCCCTGATTATGCCTGAAAAATGAGTTAATGATCATTTATAGTTTAGTCGCAAACCTAAGATGTAACTTGACCCGATTTAGAGATTCATTGTGACCATTTAGGCTATTTCATCAGTTGATTAAATAACATGTCTAAATGCTGGAACTTATAAAACTAGTGTAGAAATAATCTACAATGTTTGTTCTGTCATATTCCATAGAAAGATTCTTATTTCATTAAGGTTTGCATATTAATTCTATTAGCTCAAAACCCTTAGTCGTTAATCGTAAAACTTCACTCGGCCGAACTCGAATAATGCAAACTATATAAGATCACATTAGTCTTTTCAACGATGAATACAATATCTTGTCCAAACCCTAAAAATTATGAAATTAGCTTAGTAGTGCTGTCCAACATATATACTATCCAATTATGAAAAGATAATCTCAATTCACCATAATTTGCATATTAATCCTGTTAGCCTAACAACCCTAAGTATTCATATTCTTGTAGTTCAGAATATAAACGAATGAACATTAGTTGCAAGTAAGGAATCAACAATTATAACATTTGTATCACCAGAACCTTATTAAGAAGCATGAAAATGTAACTGGTAACCTATCATAATAGGTCTAGAATACTCACACTACCTTTTGTGCAATAATAACTCAGAAATAAATACTATTCATATATATACAACATACAACAAATTGACTAATGAATAATTCTATTAATCCAAATGACCTTTGCATCTTGAATTTGATATTATAAATAAATGAATACATAATCTTAGCTTCTAGAATTCGTAAGATAAGAATAAATAATCTATAAAAAGAAACCATATAACAACCGACCTGGAAACAGATAACAATATGAACGAATATGCATAAACCTTAATTGTTTCTATGATTTATTTATATTTGGATTTCCATCTGATTTCTTTTTGTTCTTATTGAAATCTTGTTATTTGTTATGTTCTTCGTTCGCGACGTGTAGAACCCGACGTCACTACTACTGTCATCGATTGCGACTTCAACTCCGTTGAAGACATCAATAAGCAAGGCAAGCACCCCCTTTGACCATGTTGATCCCAGTTTTATAAATGTTTTCATTAAATGTTTTTATTGCATGCGTATATTCATTAAACTCTGCTACTTTGTGGGTACTGGTAGATATACCTCTATCTTATGAAATTCCCTTAGTGTTGACATGTGAACCTTGATAACCCTAGAATTATGGTTAGACAATATCTGATGTTAATCTGGGTATATGCGCTGTTAATATCATGCTTAGCCATGCTTTAGACTTGGGATAAATCAATTGAAAACATTGATCAGATGAAACTTGGAAATATTGAAACATGATGATGGTTATTAGTATTTTGGTTAAAAATGAAAATAAAACTATTATTTTGATGCGGGCAATTATTGGCAATAGCCGGTGGTGCATGGACTTGCACGTAGTGTAGGGGGAGATTATTGCCCGTGTAGGATTAAGGACCGAACTATGGGTTGTTTTCAGGCCAAGATAACCGTACAACCACAAGTGCTGGTATGGGACAGTCTTAACCTATTAAGTTACGTAAAGCTAGCTTTGCACATTGGAAGGCTGGAGTAGTACGAGCTGTTTCTTAATGGATTGCTCGAAGGGACGTCCACACTGAGGTGATCATGGATCAAACGTTTACCGATACAACGGTGTACGCCACTTTGTGGGGAAGTTCCATCATTTCTATGCTCTGAGTTCTTCTGCCATACTGTGGGTTTTTGTCCCGTGCTGGTGCAAAGTTAGGGTTAAGTAATGTAACGGTTATGTCATGACTCTCTGCGGCACACCAAAGGAAGTGTGCTAATAGCTTGCACAAAGAGTAAGTCATGTCTTGTGGGTAAAGCTGTACAACTCTGCAGAGTAAAAACTAATCAATTAGCCGCGCCCGCGGTCATGGGCACTTGGTAAAGTCATCACATAGTTAGCAGTTTTGATATTTTCAAAATGGATTGGATACATTTGTTGGAAAGTATTTATCTCAGATTTGAGCCATGTGTTGGCAATGGGTGATTCGATGCTCACGTCGTGGAGGACTGTGAGTTGTTACTATTACTTTACTTGTTATTTTCATATCTATCAAACTTGCTTTTATAAATTCTGTTTTGCAATTACTACTTGTTTTACAATTTAAATTGGCCTTATGCAAATTAATCGTAGAAACCTTTCCTTTGAAATGGCCTGCATATATTATAGGTTTTGCAAAAGCCTTGCTGAGTACGCAAGTACTCACCCTTGCTTATTCGTGGTTTTTAGGTGAAGAATCAGAATAGCTCGACGATACTTATTTGACGCAGGATTCGGGGATGTTAACGAGTTTTTCTAGGGATTATACCTTGTTAGTTGCCTGAGGGTTGGATGGGCACACTACAAGACTTTTGAATCTTTCCGCTGCATTATTCTGAAATGTAAGATGTTATTGTAGAAATTACCTTTATTATTTACAATAAAAAGTATGGATGTGATATCAATTGTTGTAAATGTGCGTACTAGCTACTGATCCAGGGACTAGTACTGTGTGCACATGAGATTTCCATTTTTACATTTATGTAAAAATGGGGGTCGCTACACATTGTGAGACCCAGGTAAACCAAAAAAAACGTGCCAAATCCAAAGATCCTTGGAAGCAACCGCCTCTAAAATTATTGTAGGCTCGTGCAGGTGGCCCGAGTACATACCTTGCCATACTGAAGGGCAGTTCTTCCACCTCCAATGCATGCAATCTATGGAACCTAGCATACCAGGAAAACCTCTTTCCTCCCCAATTGCAAGTAATCGAGCTGTATCATTCTCATTAGGGGATCTCAAATACTCATCTTCAAAAAGTTCAACCACAGCCTTGACGAACCTTCTCAGACTATGTATGACAGTACTTTCTCCAATACGAACATACTCATCCGTAGCATCTGCTGGTACTCCATAAGTTAGCATACGGAATACTGCAGTGACCTTCTGGAAGCAACTTAATCCAGGTGTATTGGTTGCATTTCTCTTTTGCACGAAGTAATCATCATGATTTTCTACTGCATGCATTATGCGTAAAAATAGATCACGGCTCATTCTATACCTGCCCAACCAAGAACAATAAGAGACCAATATGATAATGTATAATATAAATTAAAGTAACAAAATGAATACATACGAACCTTCGCCTGAAATCAATTGGGCCGTACGTAGGATCATCCGCTGTCCGGGGACAGAACCACCATGTTTTCATGCAGGCTGTGAAAAACATTGAAAGATTTGAGCAGCGGCAAAAATAATTTCGTCATCATCGTCCGACGACAATTCATCCAAAGCCTTTGGAAGAGGGATGGATGATGACTCATGCTGCAGTATGCCACCTGATCGATTGTGCGGCCGAAGATGATAGCCACAGGGAGGAGAATATTTGCTACTTTTGAATTGGAAGATGATAGCCACAGGAATGGTACCTTGAATTGGTCATGTCCTCCTCACGAAACTATGTACGCTGCAAAAAAATCGCTTTCCTGGTGCCGTCCCGTCCAAGAGGACAATCGGTCCATATATATACTACTTTTTCTCCACAGATCAGAGTTCAAATCGATCACGTTTTGGTTGTTGAGTTCGTTACGATCCGTTTTTCTTGGAGCTGACGTGGACCAATTCAAAGGTTTTTGTTGACAAAATTTGGGAACTGTTAGAGATTAAGGTGTTTTGTAGGCCCAAAATTTTTTGGGAAGGTCCCAATTTAAGAATATTGGGAGTCTAAATATTAGGAACTGTTGGAGATGCTCTTATATTGCTATACTAGATCTAGCTATGCTTACCAAGCATGCGTAGATTAGTTTATTAGTAGTAGAATCTAGCCAAGGTTGGGTAAGCTCAGATTGGTAGCACATAGATTAGTTGATTGCTTTCAAGGTAGCATGGATCATGCAGCGTGCTGGTTAATTTTGACATCTAACATGGTCAAATATTGTTTTATTAATCTTGCAAGTTAGCTTAATTTAGAACACAATTAGACCTGTTTGTTTCGACTTTTTCACCGGCTTAAAAACAAAAAAGCTTAAACCGAAACAAACAACTGACTTTTAAACTGGGCTTAAAAAAAGCCTAAAGCCTTCATATAACTATAAGCCAAAAATTAGGTGAGAGGTGCTTTTTTGGGCTTTTCTGGAATAAAATAACCCTTTGCTACCGGAAGTCTCCAAAATTACCCACCAAATGCCATTGTATATAAACTCAAGAATTATTCTCCCATCTCCTCATTTCTCCTCTGCTTCTCTCTTCCCCTGTGCGACATGCATTCTCCCTCCGCCGCTCTGGTCTCTACCGTCCCTGACCTCCTCCCTCCTCCGCCGTCCCTAGCCTCCTTCCTCCTCCGTCGACCCGGATTCGGTGCGGCGTGGGTTGAGGTGGCCGGACCCGAGCTTGGAGTGGCGAGAGGCTACAGGGTCTGGGTGTGGCACAGGTGGAGCTGAATGGATCCGAATGTAGCACGGTGGGAGGCATTCAGATCCGGCATGGCGGGGGTGGAGGCGGCTGAACCTAAGGGTGGAACAGCGGGAGTCGACAGAATAAAAAAGCTACACTATCTAACCCATCAAAAACATAGAGTACCAAACAGCATGTCTCAGCTTAAAAGCAGACAGCTTAAAAGCTTATTAAGCCAAAAAATCTAAGCCGAAATAAACAGGGTCTTAAGCTAGCTACGTACATGTGGTTTTGCGTGAATTGAAAGTTTAAGGGTGCGTTTGGTTGGGTGTACGAGGATGAATGGGATAGGATGGTACAGGGTGGATGGGATGATTCTGGATGAGATGGTACAGAGAAGGTGTTTGGTTGCCTGAATGGAATGATACAAGATTTTGTTTGGTTACTTGGATAAAATGATATAGGATAGTACTAGATGATGTTTGGTTGAAGGGATGGGATTGGATTGAGGGATGAAGTTGGTTTGAGGGATGGTGCAAGTGAACGATCCTGTCCTGAACCGATTGGTTCGGCCAAATTGCCCATACGGGATGGTGCAGCATCTTTTTGGAATATTCTAAAATTTGAACCATCTCATCCTGTACCAATTGATTTCGTTCAGCCAACTAATTAAAACGTAGAGACAGAACAAAATCCTATATGGGACGGTTCGGTTCACCCTCATACACCCAACTAAGCATACCCTAAATGCATCGAAAAGCCCGTGTTAAGCATGGCATTGATTGGCATCAGATTTCTATGTACGTTCGGATTCAAAAAGAGATGCATGGCTATACTCAAGCGACGGATGCAAGGACCCGGTGCTACCGATTGGCTTGTGCAAATGATAAATTTAATTATCATTTGTGCGAAAAGAATATGTGGAATTTCTCGCGTTCTGTGGTTTTTGGCAGGTTATATCTGTGAAGGATCGAGATGGCGAATAGAGGGGGGGTGAATGGTCGCAAACAAATTTTCCCCCAAAATACTCCAACAAAAACCTCGACAAGATCGCTTAAAGGAAATCGTGAAAAACCCAAAAAACTAGACAACTATGTGTACCGCTAACTTGCATGGATAAGTACCATAAAATATGTGGGGATTTTTTACTCTCAATTCTGGTTGTCTAGTGTCCAAAAATGAGAAGGAATCAATTCAACTCTTACTTTTAGAAAGGAGATCAATTCAAATTACAAAAGCCACTTTCAGAAAAGCAAAAGCAGAATTTTCTGAATCTGTCCTCAATATGAACAGGTGGTTGGTGGGTTTCTGCAGCTCAAGAAATTTTGAGAATTTTTCTCCCTATGAGCAGAAGAGTCATGAAGAACTCCACCAAATTTCACCTTAAAAACCCTTATAAAAAAACAAGAAAAATCTAAGAACATAGTTAGTCAAGAACTTTGAGCAGAAAGTTTGGGGCTCGGTTTTCACCTCATGACGCCCAAACGGTGCAACAAGTGGACTCCAAAATTTTTCTACAGATGAATATGAGAGTCCCGCACCTTCTCCAACAATAATCACTCAAAAAGGATCTTTGTAGATTTTTCTAAAAACTAAATACCAACTACTACGTGAAGAACAAGTTCTGGACAAAATTGGAACTTGAAAGAAAAGATGATCTCTACTCAATCCAAGAGTGCAAAAGAGATGTAAAACCATATGAACATACTCAAAACATCCAAGATCAGCATTATTTATAAGGAGGGGAGGCAAATCCAAATTGCATGAATGTAAATTGCGGGAAAGTAAATGCGTAAAGTAAATGCTGAATTTAAATTGCGTAAAGTAAAGACATAATGTAAATACGGAATTTAAATTCACAATAGTGTAAAGAAATTTTTGTATTTCTGGTGAGAAGGTTTACAAAGCCTCACTTCATGTGGGCAAAGCTTAAAGGAGCAACTCAAACCTTCAAGAGGAGGAGGCTACCCCTCCACCCCTATTTATACTACTCTTGGGCCACCTACCACCCTTGGATGAGTCCCTCAACCCTAGAGCACTCATCTAAGGGCTAGGATTAACCCACACACACAGCCATGCATGGGCTAACCCAAAACCCACACACATACCAGGTTTTCATGCACGGTTTTCAAAGCATACTACCTAGACCCGCTAACCTATCAACTAGACCGCAATCCGACGGCCCTCATTGATCCACGTGGCATCTAGCTAGCATCATCTCCTTTCCTTGTCTTATTGACTTGCCCGGAGTCCGTCTCCGATCATCTTCCGGCGATCTCCCGACCGATCTGGACCTCCGACGCTCCTCGCCTAGTCCCGGTCATCCTCCGCCTCACCATGACCTAGCACCGTCGTCCTGCAACCATCAAAGACAGGGAAAAACCTTTCACATAGCAATGCCCACATATATATTCAATGATTATCCCAAAATCATTAATCAATCATAATTTCACTCAGCGATGCGGTGCTCACTTTGGGCAGCCAGCACTAGGAAAAGCAACCAACACTCAAATTGCTTCAAATCCAATTCACTTCAAATCAAACTCAATTTCAAATCAAACCAAGCTCAAAACTCGTCAATTACTCGTCACACACAAGGATAGACTTCCACATGGTCTTTCAATCTCCCCCTTGATGAGTATATTGACAAACACATGAAAAGGCACAAGTTTTTGAGTTTGAATAAGGAGAAGAAAGCAATTTGAATGCAAAGCCAAACTTGATCAAAGAAATGGAAATCAAGAACATGATCAAGTTGGCAACTAGAAATACTTATGATCTATGAAAGATAGCACAGATTTACAAAGATCATAAGAATTAAGATAAATCAAGATGCAAAATGATGCATTTTCTATGATTTCTCCCCCTTTTGGCAATATAGGCATCAAGATAGCATTTTCGTATCTCCCCTTTTTTTGTTGTTTTTATGCAAGTAATGCAGCCTAAGGGAGCTTTGAAGATTATTCAAGTGACCAACAAGACAAGTTATGACACCAAGCTAAGTTATGACAAAAATAGACTAAGCTGAGGCGTGTCCAAGTGCAAATAAACATTTTGCTAGCAAGATTTAATTGAAACCATGTCATTTTTAGCAAGATTGAACATGAGCAACACTTGTCATTAGTTTCAAAACTAGAAGTAAAGCCATTCAGCGGATCAAATGGAAAATCTAGACTTCAACCTACTCAACACTTTGGGGAATCTAGAAGTGCATACAAAGTCCTTCGAGCTTATATGTTTTTTTCATTGTATGTAAATTTTTCATTGAATCTTTGAAAGACATAGCGGGGTGCAAATATTTGACATTATTTGCATTCTTTACCCACGTATGTTTTTTTACATTGTTCAAAGCAATTGACTCAAGCCATAATCGATCATCTCAAGAGGGACTCTTAAGAGAATGATCTTGGTCATACACAAACCATTCCAAGTTCATCTCAAGTGCAATGAGAAACCGTCTTGTGAATATGAGGTGTTGAGTCTAATGAGCACAAAAAGAGTTAATTTTGCTTTACTTTCATTTTAGTATTTTCATTGTTAAGCTAGTGGACTCAAGTATGGATCAAACAAGATTCACCCAAGTTGCCATAGGGACTCTAGAGAATTCCAGAATTTCACAAATCATGGCAAAAACACCTAGAGAAGGAACTTAGCAAGTAAACGCAACATGCTTTATCAAGTTTTTCTTTTAACGCTCATTTTTCAATTTTTGTAAGCTTAGCAAGATAAATGAACTTGGACATATCTAAGTAAGTAATTTTCTTTATAATATAGCATGGTGTATAAAATGAAAAATCAAGTCTATATGCAATGCATGAGACAGATTCTTAAACTCCCCCTCAACATGTGATTCAATTTTAAGCACAAATCTGGTTTAAGTTGAGTTATTAGTAAGATTAAGCTCAAGAATGGTCGAAAAGAACTCAATTAAAACTAGAAACACAGAATGGAGGGAAGAAGTCAAGAAACTGTGAACTGGGTGGCTATAGAGTATAGAAAAGATGGTAGAGAACACTACGGCTCAGACTTGCTCTCATCTTCCCCAAAGACTAACATAGGAAAGCTGCCTCTAGATCCCAAACTAAGGAGTGCACACAGACCCTGTCTACCCAGGGGGCCCAACACCTGCTAGACTTATAAGACTGTGAGGGAACTCAACCTAGAGAGAAGAGAGTACAGCTAATTAAGCATGATAACAACCTAAAACACAAGATGAGAGGTCCATGCAAAAGCATGCTAGAAGTCTAAGTGATGTGAACTCATAACTCTAAAGAATAAAACCCATAAGCACCCAGAGCAATACAAAAGAAAGGAAAAACTGAAATAAAATATAATACATAATATACAGATCAGCTCCCCCTCATAGAAGGCCGTAAGGGCACACAACTCCAAGCTCACTCCTCAAGGCAACAAACCTAGAGCTATCCAAAGGCTTGGTAAAGATATCGGCCAACTGGTGGTCACTCTCCACAAACTGAATCACTATGTCTCCTTTCTCCACATGGTCTCTAAGGAAGTGATATCTAACATCAATGTGCTTGGTCCGGGAGTGCTGCACTGGGTTCTTGGCAATGCAAATAGCAGAAGTGTTATCACAGAAAAGTGGAACACTCTCTATCTCTAACCCAAAGTCCCACAAGGTCGATCTCATCCAGAGCACCTGGCTACAGCAACTGGCTGCAGCAACATACTCGGCCTCAGCGGTGGACTGTGCGATTCCGGACTGCTTCTTAGATAACTAAGAAACAAGAGAAGTGACAATGAATTGGCAAGTGCCAGAAGTGCTCTTCCTATCTATCCTACAGCCAGCAAAGTCAGCATCGGAAAAGGCTCTAAGAGATAGACAAGAGGAAGAAGAGTACCAGATACCATAGTCAATGGTAGCTCGAAGGTACCTGAAGATGCGCTTCACCCCCTGGCGATGAGAGACGCGAGGAGAGGCCTGAAAGCGAGCACATATACACACGACAAAGTGTATGTCCGGCCGCGAGGCAGTAAGATACAAGAGGGAGCCAATCATGCTCCGGAACTCCTTTTGATCAGCAGGCTCACTATCCTCATCGGGCTCGAGGACAGCAGTGGTGGCCATAGGAGTCATCACAGGCTACCCATCAGACATATCAAACCGCCTCAGGAGGTCCCGAGTGTACTTACCTTGGTGTAGGAAAATACCCTCCCAAGTCTGCTTGATTTGGAAGCCAAGGATGTAGCTCAACTCACCCATCATACTCATCTCAAATTCTGTGCTCATCATCTCAGAAAAATGAGACACAAGAGACTGAAATGAGCCACCAAAGATAATATCGTCCACATAAATCTGGACGAGAAGGAAATGAGAATCCTGGTGTCTGATGAATAGAGTTTTGTCTACTATACCCATTTTGAAACCATGACTAAGAAGATAGGACTTAAACCTCTCATACCAAGCTCTAGGGGCCTGCTTAAGTCCATACGAGGCTTTGGAAAGCTTGTAAACATGGTTCGGGTATTTGGGGTTCTCAAATCCTGGAGGTTGCTTGACATACACCCTTCCACAATGAAGCCATTGAGGAATGCACTCTTGACATCCATTTGATAGAGCTTGAAGCCCTGGGATGCAAAGAATGCAAGTAGGATTCTAATCGCCTCTAGTCTAGCTACAGGGGCAAAGGTCTCCTCAAAGTCAAGACCCTCAACCTGAGTGAAGCTCTGTGCAACTAGCCTAGCCTTGTTGCGAACGACAACCCCATCCTCACTCTGCTTGTTTTTGAACACCCACTTGGTCCCAATGACATTATGACCAGATGGGGGCTTTACAAGCTGCCAAACTTTGTTCATCTCAAAGTTTTCTAGTTCCTCGTGCATAGCATTAATCCATGATTCATCGGATAATGCATGAGTAACATCTTTTGGCTCAAATGAGGCAACAAAGGCAGAGTGAAGGCAGAAAGAGGATAAGCCTGATTTTGAGCACGTCACATGCTCAAACAGATCACCAATGATCTGCTCAGGTGGATGAGAACGATGAATGTGGTGAGGAGGACCAGAAGCAGAAGTGGGCTCTACCTCTTGAGCAGAAGAGGAAGGAACAGAGCCACTCGCTGAAGGAGAGTCTGAAGGCAAAGGCTGTGACGACCCCCGTTTTAGCATTTTATGCGAAAAATGCCAAAACGGAAATCTAATGTGCAGTCCGTACTAGTCCCTGGATCAGTAGCTAGTGCGCACATATACAACAATTGGAACCACAACCATACATCATATTATTAATGCGGAAGCTATTATTACAATAGATATTTACAACTCAGAGTATTTAACATAGTACAAAAGAAACAATTTCTTGTAGTGTACCCATCCGACCCTCAGGCAACTAACAAGATTCAAATCCCCAGAAAGATGGCTTATCTCAAAATTCCCGTAACCTGCAATGAAAATATATTCTTCGAAACTTCGCGATCACCTAAAAATAGTAAATAAGCAAGGTTGAGTACTTTCGTACTCCGCAAGACTTAAGGTGGTATTTGCAAATGCAATAAATGCAAGTCATGTCAAAAGAGGTTTCTAGGTTAAGTTTGCATAAAGCAGAATTTATTTGGTAAATCAATTTTAATTTTTGAAACGGAGATTTGTAAGAGCAAGATCGCTGATAAGAAAGTAAATAAGCATAAATGATACTCACAGTCCATTGAATAATCCAGTGATCCAGTAGTCCAATATTCCAATAATCAAATCCATAATTCATTCATGAAGTCCATTATTCAATCATGAAGTCCATCAATTGTCAACCCATTGACATAATGATATAATCATTCATTCAATAATTCAATCAATATCAACCCATTGATATGAAATCATAACCAGTTGTAAAACAAGTTCCAACCCACTTTTAGAAAATATCAAAGTCTAACTCGCATCAGTTCGCCAAGACACCCATAACTGTCAGCTAATCGATTAGATTTAAACTCTGCAGAGGTGTACAACTTTACCCACAAGACATGACCTTTTCTTTTTGCCCCCACGCTTCACATCTCAATGTAAGCGTGGTGGCCAGAATGTTCATGACGAAAACCTTCACATTACCCAGTTTAACTTTACACCAGCCCGGGACGTTAACCCTTGCCAGGGAGAAGAAACCTGAATAGCAGACATACCTCGTCTTTTAATTTGAAAATGGAAAAATGAGAGTACCCCTGTACTATCGGTTTCTCCCCTTAACAAGGTGTACACCGTTGCATTGGTAAGTAGAAACCCCTACAAGCAGACTTTGAAAGGAATGCTTGTGCAATCTCCCGCCTTCCATAAATGCAAAGTTAAACTAGGTAACTTAATTGGTTTAAGGATGCCCCATATCAACACTTGTGGTTGCACGGATTTTTCTTGGATCATACAACACGACGTTCGGTCCTTAATCCGACACGGGCAATACTCCACCCTACACTACGTACAAGCCCTCTTGTACATCCGGCTATTGCCAATAATTGCCCGCATCCAAACCATAGTTTTGTTTGGGATTTTTAGCAAAATATCAGTATCCAACAGAATCAAACCCAAACACATTTTCCATTTCTCAAGAAACAACTTTTGATCTCATCATGATCATTATCATCATCATCATCGATTCATTATTGATTCTAAAGCATGGCTAAGCATGATTATTAAATCGCTTATACCCAAAATTAACATTATATATTGTGTAACCCTTTTCTATGGTTATCAAGGTTCACATATTCATACTTATCAAGGAGGTTCCATGAATCAACAGGTATAACTACCAAAACCACAAAATAGCGAATTTACTAAAAATAAACGCATGCATGAAATCATTTGATAAAACAAAAGAAAAATAAACTCTGGGATCAACATGATCAAAGGGGTGCTTGCCTTGCTTATTTGTCGCTTACGACGATATCGTAGTTGCAGCTGGCGTTGACGACGATGGAGGTAGTAACGTCGAGTTCTACACGTCGTACAACAAAAATAAAACAAATAACTATCTCTAACAAGGGCAAAAAGAAAGTAGCTAGCAAATCAAATAGAAACTTGCAATAAAGAGCAGGTGTGTTATAGGGTTGGATTTTATGATCTTACGTTCTTGCGTTTTAGTTCATTAAGTGTTTGCAATTGAATAGTTATAAATTCAAGCGAGGCAGGATTTCCTTTATGTATTCTTTTATTTATAATATCGAATTCAAGACGCAAAAATTGTTTAGATTAATAGAATTAATCATTAATCAATTTGTTGTATGATGTATATGTGAATAGTATTCATTTCTTAATTAACATTGCATAAGATTTAGTTTGAATATACTGGACCTATTAAGATAGGTTACTAGTTATATCTTCGTGCTTTTTAATAAGGTTCTGGTGATACAAATATCTAACTATAGGTTTCTTCATTGTTACCGAGTTGGTTTACCCATATTACGAGTTTCAGAACCCATAATAGTTAGAGCTGATTGGCTGAGAGGATTTATATGCAGATCATGAGAAAATGAGATTATTTCTTCAGCTTAAGGTAATCTATACTTCAGAGAATGTTTCTAAACTGATTTTATAAAGTTTAGGGTTTGGATGATATATTATATTCATCGCTCAAAAGGCCTATGTGATATTATAAAGTTCACGTTATACGGGATCAGCGAGAATGATAAAGCAAATGATTAACACTTAAGGGTTTTGCTTTATCAGGATTCAGATTCAGAGCAAGTTAAAATAAGAATGTTTTTCTAGATTATTGTAGATTATATCCTAAAAATCATTTCTGAGCTATTCTTCATAACATTTGCATTTAGACGAGCTATGATGCGAGCTACTGAAAAAGGCTTAAGTGATCATATTTTACTGTGAATGAATAGTGCTTGATCTTTGATCAATATTGTGCAGAATTAGTTTTGCGTATGTCAGATCTATTGTTTAAGGTTACTAGTCTTGTTTTTATCATATTTCAGAAGGTTCTAGAGATACAAATATTATAATCATTGATTTCTCATTCACAACTAACGTCCGACGATTCATTTTACAGATCATTGAAATGTGAATACTTAGGCCTATTGAACCAACATGATTAATATGCAAACTATGTTGAATTAAGATTCTTTCTCCAGATTATGGTAGAACAATCTTGGTAGAATGTTTTCAACTAGTTTCACAAATTTTATCATTTAGACAAGTTATTTTATCTGCTATTGAAATAGTCTAAATGATCACGCTATTAACGTTAAATCGGCCAAGTTTCATTTTAAGTTTGCGACTACACTATGCAAGTTCTTTTATTCATTTTTCTGGTACCAACAGGGTGCAATCCTAGAAATGTTCTAAAATGGGTTTTGCATTATTTTGACTTTAACTGTGATGGATTATCTTTTTATTTATTGTTGTAATTAACATTTCCTTTCATTAAAAGAATGCAAATTAAGTCTTGTTATAAATATTTTTACATGTATGGGTCCTTGCTGTTTCTAGGAACTTAGTGCAAATTATTTCATTATTTTATGAGCTATTATGCTTTTATTCTTATTAATGGCCATATCAAGATTTACTAGTGATTATAAATCAAATAATTTAAACTAAGTTCAATATTTAAATATTTTTGTATATTTGAGTTCATTATGGTCCCAGAGGTACATGAAATTTTATTTAATAATTTTAGGAATTATATTTCCCATGTGTGCAATAAGGTCCATAATAGTGTGCTTATACTATTTCAAATTTTAATAATTGTTCCATGATTCAAACATGAAATGTTTTTGCAGATTTTAATTCATCTTGATCTATTCATCACTTAACAATTTATTTTATTATTTTATGCCCTCTGTGCACATATTTGCATTAAAGAACATAATGTGATTATAATTAAAGTTTAATTTAAATAATTATTCTACAGTTCAAAAATTAAATATTTTTATATATTTAGATTCTTCCTGAGTTTAGATGAATATATAAATTTGTTTTATTGAAAATGAATTAATATTGCAAAAGATATTCAAGATTGATTATTAATCGGTTTGGAAATTAACTGGAAATTAAGGAATACGTCTTCATATCAGGGAAAGCGTCTTTACCCTTTGCACTGGAGGCTTTCTTGTGTCACTGTCAAGTGTCAAGGGGGACCCGCGCGGTAGTGAAAGAAAAACAGAGCAGGTGAAGAGCTCGCCGGCGATGGTGTTCCGGCGGTCTTCCGGCGAAGGAGAGGGCACTAAGAGGAAGAACTTGGCGATGCGCATCCAACGGTGGAACCAATTCGGTGGAAGAAAAATCGGAGCGAGCTGTAGCCGAGGAGGGGCGGCGGCGCCAATGGCGGCTGGCCAGAGAGGGTGACCCGGTATGGATGAGTTCGATTGGGTAGCCAATTAAGCATGAAGGAGCTACTAGGAGTCCATTTTTGGGGCTATCTTGGCCGGAGAAGTGAGGGTTTGAGCTACCACCGTGCGCCGGCCATGGAGGGGATGAGCTCACGGCGGCGGCGACATTTCACGTGAGAAATATCAAATATTTTTTAGGGCTTTTGATGCTTGAGGCTTGTTGATGGTCTAGTTCGAAGGAATTTTGGAAAGAGTGAATGAATCACAAGAATTCCGATTGGAGCTTGAGCTCAGAAGCTTTGGTCATGGCGGCTGACAGGGAAATTTCGGGCTTGCTGGCTGGAGGAAAAGAAAGAAAGATGAGGGAAGAGTGAAAGTGTGACTCAGTGATCGCTTGGAGGTATTTATAGGGGTGGAATTGGTTGAGCTTGGCCGGATTGAGTGCAGCTCAGATAGAAGCTTCACCGAATGGGACAGGAGGAAATTAATTGCGGCACATGAGGAGGTATGATGGCCTTGCGGGAAGCACGGAAGAGGCCGCCGCGTGGAGTCGTCGTGGTTGTTCGGTATTGGCTGGGAGATGCTAGGCGCAGAGGAGGTGACGCGGGAACAGGAAGCTATGCGCAAGCTTTGCTCGGGGAACACCAGGTGCTGGAGGTTGAAGAAGACAGGGGAGAGAGGCTGGCGCATGGGCCTGCACAGGGTTCGGGCCCCACATGGAAGAGAGAAAGAAGGGGAAGCAAAGCAATTTAGCGAATAGAGCTAGCAAGAGTTCATTGAATCAGCTAGTAATCATGATGACAATTTACTGAGGAATTTATTGTATGATTTTCAGGATCTTATCTTCATACTGTGTAAATTTCAGAGCAAAATATTATTCACAGATTTAATTAAAATTCTGACAAGATGTTATACACAGTTTTCTAATTTCGGATTTTGATTTATCAGACGATTCAAATATTTTTATAAATTTTTTAAATTTTGTTCTTAAAATGAATTTGAGCTAAGGATTTTTATTTAAAATATTTTCAGCTCAAAATATTGCTCCAGGAATTTATAAAAATTCTGACATTAAAAGTACTAGTTTTCAATTCTCTCTGTTATTGAATTTTTAAATATTTTAAATTAATTTATTAATTTCTGTAATTTTTAATGTAGGTGCACTTATGGCTCCGCAAGATAATATAAAATTTTTAGCTAGAGATAAGTCATGATTATTTTCATTTAATTCTGACAAGTTACTGTTCTTAGTCTTGGTGCATTAAATGACAATAAATGACTTTGGATTTTATGCATAAATGTTGGATATGACATTTTATCATTTAAAATTGGGGTTCTAGGTTGTTCTCAAGATTATCCATGATTTTTAAATTTTATTGACTTTATATTTCATTGTTATTATTCTTCTTTTGCTTGAATATACTTTTCCAATGAAGCATAAATCAATATAAATCCAGAAAATTCAGAAAATGCAGAAAAGGCTGCAATAAATATGATTTAATTCTTAATTTTAATATCTTACTTTATTTTAATTTTTCAGGATGTTACAAAGGCTGGTCTTCCTGAGGTGCAGAAATGGAAACAGGAGGCACCTCAGGTGTAAAGGAGACTGGATCAGGTGGAGCAGTATCATCTCCATCATCCTCATCCTCTACAAAGATGGTCTCGGAGGGATAAGAAGAGCCTGAAATATCAGGTCTAGTTCCTGGGCTAGCCTCATCAAAGGTCACGTCACAAGTCTCTATGATCCTATTCGCATCACAACTCTAGACCCTATAGCTACGAGAAGAAGTCGAGTAACCTAGAAAAACACCATCAGAAGAACGAGACTCAAACTTATCTAGGTTACCAGACTTCAAGATAAAACACTTACAACCAAAAACGCGAAAATGAGAAACACTGGCCTTTCGCCCATACCTCAACTCATAAGAAGTACGATGCAAATGTGCTCTCAAGAAAACGCGATTGGAAACATGACAAGCGATAGCTATAGCCTCATTAAAAACTTCCTAGAGTCTTGTGCTTGTATAGCATCGTCTGGCCATCTCAACCAGGGTCCTATTCTTCCTTTCCACTACGCCATTTTGCTGAGGGACGTATGGAGAGGAGAACTGATGCTCTAACTGTAACATCCCGAAAAATTCAAAAATAGGAAAAATAAAATTTTTGAAATTTAAAAATGGAATCAAATACAAATTTCAATTTGAATCAAGATTTTAATTTAAAACAATATCTTTTCCTTATTTTCAGGCATTCTAATTTTAAGAAAATGATGAATAGCAATATTAAAAGCCTAATCATGAGATTTTTACCCTGAAATCCTGATAACCTTATATACCTCTGTTAAAAATATTAGAAATTAAAACTTACATTTGAAGCCTTTATAAATTCAAAAACAGAAATCTAGAAAATCTGAAAATAGCAATGCCAGAATTATTAAAATTTAAATATCAATGATAAAATTCTAAAAATTTTACAAAAACATTACTACGTTAAATTCATCTAAAAAACAAATTTTCAAAAATAAATAAAATCATTTGGACACTTTAATAAATCTAAAATAGAATAAACAGAAATTTAAATGTTACATTGTCAGAATTTTAATAAAATAATTACAAGGAGTTTTTATCTCAAAAATTGTTTGAGCCCTTATATTCACATGGCCAACCTCTGCAAAAATTCTTTTAAAATCTTGAGTCGGTTTGTTAGACCAAACTTGCGGAGCAATCCAGTTTTGTCTAGAACTCCCCCTGAGCTGTCCCGGTTATTTCACTTCCAGGTGGGCCCCAGTCTCCTGTTCTCGCCAGCTGTCCCTTGCCGACTTCTCCCTGCCAGCGGAGCCCCACATGTCAGCTCCTTTCCTATGCCTTCTTCTCCCTTCTTCCTCTCTCTCGCGCCAACCAAACCAGCAAGCCGCCGTCTCCGTTTCCTGTCCTTTCCGCGCCGCAACTCATCGCCCAAGGCACCGCCGACCCTGACTCACCCCTGCCATGACTCTCCTCAATCACTGTGCCCCTGCTGTGCACTGAATCACCAGCGAAACCGACTCAACCGACTCTCCCGCTCCGCCAAAACGATGCCACGGCAAACTTCTGCCCACCAATTTGCTGCCACGGCACAAGTCGGCAAGAGCTAGCTAGCCAACCGACTCACCTAAGCCCTGCCCATCTTCTGCCCTGGCGATCAATTAGCGTTGGGAGTCTCTGCCACGGCAACAAGTCGGCAGCAACTTCCAACCCGCTTCACTATTCCTCGCCTGCTCAAAGCCAGAGCTCGAACCGCCTTACTTCATCTATAAAAGCCAACCCAAACACACTCCAGGAAACCAGCATAGCTAGACTATTTGCCCTGGGTTTCTCCTGTGTGACCATTTTCGGTCTTCTTCCCTAACTCCGGCAAAACCCGAAAAAGGGGAGAAACATCACGCGCACCGCTACGCTTCAAATCAAATCAACCCAAACCAGTCGACCAGTAGCACTCTCATGACCCCTAAAGTCTATGCCCGGTGCCAATTTCTGCTCATCTTCTCCGGTGAATCGTCGCACCGAGCTCCCTCTACCGCCGCTCATGGCGCACGGTGAGAGCTCATCTCTGCATGCATATCCTTTGAATAAAGCCCTAAAACATGTTGATTATCACCCACTGATACTCATTCGCCGTCAATTCTTTCGGATCGCTCAGAGTTGAAGCTTAAACTTGTCGACCATGGCAACCACCGCCCTTCCTCGGTGGCGCATCGATTTCGATATGACCGACCACCAAGGAGACTTCCCGTGTCGCAATCGTTTGTTGATCATCACCGTGCCACCGATTCCTTTGTTCGTTGCTACTCCACCGCCGACGACTAGGAAGATCACCGCCTTTCTGGACACTTTGCCAAGACGAGACCCACTTGCCGATCGCGGTTGCTTCTCCGTCTCGGCCGACATCACGGGGCCCGATCGCCACCCCTCACCCGAGTCTCAAACGCGGGACCCAGCGATCGATCTCTAGAGCTTGCGCCCGATCTCTGCCATCTGGGGCCCGATCGCGATAACTTCAAACGCCCGGCTAGAATAGGAAGGCGTAATCCTCTGTGAGAAAACGTAATTTCCGTTTTAGGCAATTATCTATTTTTTCAGTATTTTCAAACCGAATTACTTCAAATACTTATAACTTTTGAATTAATAGTCAAAATGAAGTGAAATAAATTCCTAAATTCATATAAATTCATGTATATTCATTATATACAAAAATATTTTAAAATTGAACTCTGTTTAAATTTTTAATTTGAATTTAAAGAAGAGGATAAAAATATGCCATTCATAGAACTTTTGCAAATAAGCTCAAAATTAAATGAAATAAATTTTATTAGAATCCTTGTATCCTTAGGAACCTGAATATGCAAAAATATTTAGGGTGTACTATTGAAAATATGCAAGTTGTGATATAAAGTTAATAAACAACTAAACATGAATTCAAATAACCCTAATAAATTGCAAAACAGTGGAGTCAATAAAATAATAATTGCATAAAATGATAAATAACCAACTCTAAAATATATTTGCTATATTTTGTCTGTTTATTCGATTCTTTTATTTGTATTCTGTTTGTTCTTATTGAAATTTGTTATTTGCTATATTCCGTTGAACGACGTGTAGACCCGACGTAACTACTTCCATCGTCGACTGCGACTTCAACTTCGTTAAAGACATCAATAAGCAAGACAAGCACCCCCTTTGACCATGTTGATCCCAGTTTTATAAATGTTTTCATTAAATGTTTTGATTGCATGCGTATATTCATTAAACTCTGCTATATTGTGGGAAATGGTAGCTATACCTGTTGATTCCTGAAACCCCTTGATATAAATGAATTTGTGAACCTTGATACCTTAGAATTATGGTTAGATAATATATGATGTCAATTTGGGTATACACAATGTTTAATAATCTTGCTTAGCCATGCTTTAGACCTAGTATACATCAAATTGAGACATTGATCAAATGATATTTGGATATGCTGAGGCATGATGATGATTCTTAGACATGTTGAGATATGATGGTGATTTTTGGTTATTTTAATTAAAAATGAAAATAAAATTATAATATTGGTGCGGGCAATTATTGGCAATAGCCTGGTGTGCAGAAGGGCTTGCACGTAGATTAGGGGGAGATTATTGCCCGTGTCGGATTAAGGACCGAACTAATTGTACGTTATATCCAAGTAATTTCCGTACAACCACAAGTGCTAGTATGGGACAGTCTTAAGTAATTAAATTACATAAAACTAGCTTTGCACATTGGTAGGCTGGAGTAGTACGAGCTGTTTCTTAATAGATTGCTCGAAGGGATGTCCACACTGAGGTGATCATGGATCAAACGTTTACCGATACAACGGTGTACGCCACTCTGTGGGGAAGTTCTATCATTTCTATGCTCTGAGTTCTTCTGCCGTACTGTGGGTTTTCGTCCCGTGCTGGTGCAAAGTTAGGGTTAAGTAATTGAATAGTTATGTCATGACTCTCTGTGGCACACCAAAGGAAGTGTGCTAGTGATCTGCAAAAAAAGTTAAGTCATGTCTTGTGGGTAAAGCTGTACACCTCTGCAGAGTGTAAAACTAATTGATTAGCCGTTCTCGCGGTCATGGGACACTTGGTGCACCTGCATTAGTTAGCTGTTTTATTTTACAAAATGTGGATTTTGATATGTGCTGTTGAGCATCATGATTTGGATTGGATATCCTTGTTGGTAAGAAATTATTTTGGATTGACATGTGATGTCAATGATGGATTCATGGAAATGATCAAAGGAACTGAGGTTCGTGAAATTACTGTTTTATACTTATATATTAAACTGCTTTTATTTAAATTCCGTTTATGTTCTACAATTCAGTAAATTCTTTTACAAACTAGCTTTCTGCAAATTAACCGTAGAAGCCTTTCCTTTGTAATGGCCTGCATATATTGTAGGTTTTGCAAAAGTCTTGCTGAGTACGCAAGTACTCACCCTTGCTTATTCGTGGTTTTTAGGTGAAGATTCAGAATAGCTCGACGAAACTTATTTGACGCAGGATTCGGGAATGTTAACGAATTTTTCTAGGGATTATGCCTTGTCAGTTGCCTGAGGGATTGGATGGGCACACTACAAGACTTTAATTCTTTCTGCTGCATTACTCTGAATTGTAAGATTCTATTGTACGAATTACCATTATTATTTGTAATAAAGAGTATGGATGTGATATCAATTGTTGTAAATGTGTGTACTAGCTACTGATCCAAGGACTAGTACTGTATGCACATGAGATTTCCATTTTTGCATTTATGTAAAAATGGGGGTCGCTACACTAACCCAGACTCCACACAGAATCTCTCAAAGTAGGAGTTCTTGAACTCTGTGCCATTATCACTGCGTATAGCTCGTAATGCACCTGGAAGCTCAATAGACAACCTACTAACAAATCCCCTGAAGTGAGAAAAAGTCTCATCCTTCGAGGTCATGAAAAATACCCAAGAATATCTTGAAAAATCATCAACAATGACAAGGGCGCACCACTTCCCTCCTGCTGACTGCACTCTAGCTGGACCAACAGTGTCCATATGTAAAAGCTGTCCTGGTGTATCAGTCATCACTACGGTGACTGGAGGATGAGAAGCAGTAACCATCTTGCCATGTCGGCAGAGAGAGCAAACTAAGTCTTTGACCGTCTTGAGTTTGGGCAAACCACGAATAAGATCGCGGCTGCTAACTCTAGTCAAATGATCAAAACCAATGTGACCAAGTCTCCTATGTCAGAAGGAGAGATCACGGGACTCAGAAGCAATCAAACACCGAAGAGAGTCTCCAGAAGAAACTGAAAAATTAGCACAAAAGACTCTCCCAAATCTAGAAATCCCGCAAATTAACTCTCCTAATGAATCAAGGATTCTACAAGCATTACACTTAAAGCTTACCTTGAAAGAGTCATCGATAAGCTGAGAAACAGAAAGCAAATTATATTGCAGCTTACTCACTAAGGCAACGTCCTTAGGAATAAAATTTTCATTAATGCAGATGGTACCTTTAGCAATGACTCTACCTGAAGAAGCATCCCCAAAAGTGATCAACTCATCACCGGGGGCTCGGACTAGGGAAGAGAACCAACGAGAGTCTCCGGTCATATGGCGAGAACAACCGGAGTCAACAATCCAAACATCTCCCTTTCCCATCTCGACGAACCTGATCAAGTCCAAAGAGAGAGAGAAGACTCAGTACTAGGATAAAGTGAGGACCTGGGAACCCAATACTGAATCACACGACGTCTCAAAGCACCAGCCACAGAGGAAGAAGACTGGACTCTAGTGTCTCTCTGACGCTCGACTCTCACAAGATCAGAAGAAGCAACTCTAGTAGATGTAGGAGCTACCACTGGTTTGGCCTGCCGTGGTGCAAAGGCCGGACCATCCCAACGAGGCTGCCTAAATCTCCTACCTGAAAACACCTCACGCCGCTGATATCTACCTTGATGGGAAAAACGAGGAATATCAAGAGGACGACGGAAAGACTGACCACGAGCAACTCCAGGACTAAAACTCGACTGAATAGCATGAAAACTGAGTCCTGGACGCTGCCCAAAAACAGGTGACTCT
This sequence comes from Guadua angustifolia, assembly GCA_036346375.1. NCBI lineage: Eukaryota > Viridiplantae > Streptophyta > Magnoliopsida > Poales > Poaceae > Guadua > Guadua angustifolia. The sequence goes on from CM070520.1 coordinate 10,749,135, forward strand.
CTAAACTGTCTAGTAGCAGTGTGTGTCTTATAAGCACTCAGAGTCCGGGGATGACTCTGAATACTCCTAAGAGCAGCAACACGCTCACGCCTCATAATCTTGGCGTGTCTAAAACAGAAATCTACTAGGTGACCATCCTTCTTACAGAAGGTGCATGAATACTTCGCCTTGCTAGAGGCAGAAGTGACAGGAGAAGCACCCTTCTGCTCAGAAGTCCCATAGACAATTCCAGCAGACCTAAACACAGTGGTACTCACCTTGGGAGCAACTACTATCTCTCCACTCTTAGATCCACGCACAATGGTAGGAGGATGAGTCCTAGCATGCTCCAAGTAGTCAAATCCTAGACCCTGATTAAATCTGCTAATTTTCGATTGGTCTAGAATGAGATTCAGCTTTTTCTTACCTCCTACAAACTTCTCGAGAGTGCTCATGAGATACTCACACTCCCGGAAAAGAGAGGCACAAGAAGAATAGGGGTGAGAGGAAGAAGAAGAACCAGAAGGAGAAGAAGAAACACCAGCACGTGCATTTTTCTCCCTCAGCACAACTGCCTCAATCTTGAGGGCCTCACAAGAAACGCACGATGCTTCTCTAATCCTATGGACTTGGTCTTTTAATTTCTTCCTAAGTTCGACATGGATTTTATCCAAGTCACCCTCAATCACAGAACAATGCAAGCAACTTTTTAGTGACTTATCTAGTAAGTCCTTATCAAGTTTAGCACACTTGTCATTTAAAGCTTCATTGTCAAGTTTTAGTTGCTTACAGCCCTCACATGAGCTAACAGGGTCCTTAGAAGCATGCATTTCAAGTTTATCGTTTCTAGAAGAAAGCTTCCTAAGGTGAACGCTCATGGCATCTATTTTAGCAAGTAACTTAGGGCAATTTTCACATGAAGGAGTAGCATGAGCATGAATAAAACTAGCATCTAGAGAGGAAACATCAATAGTAGTACAAATGCTAGCATTCTTCGACCTAAGACTTTCAAGTTTAGTTTGCACACTATCATGCAAAGTCCTTAGGTTCTCAAGCTCCACAAGCAAAGCATCACACAAAGAACAATCATCAGTGACTTGGGAGGGAGAAGATCTAAGAGAAGCTAACTCCCGAGTCAAGGTATCTACTTCCTTCTCAAGCTCCATAACCCTAGCTTTAGTTCTAGCATGAAATTTTCCTAATTTGCAAAAAGCTTCATTGAGCTAGTCATAGGAAGGTACCTCGTCCGAATCGCTGTAGAGTTCGAAGTCGCTGATGCTGTTGGTGTCCGCCATGAAGCACATGCCGGAGAAGTCATCGCCGCCTTTCTTCTCTTGCGGATCATCCTCGCCTCCATCGCTCTATGTCTCCGCGTCGGAGAGGTTGATGTCGTCGAGGGTGGCGAGGATGCGGTGGAAGAGCTTCTTGTTCTTCGAGAAGTTGCGGTACTTCTTCTCGTGCGCCGGCTCGCGAATTGGAGGCTTCTTGTTGCAGTTCTTGTCGATGTAGTCGTTCTTGCCGGAACCGCCGGAGTCGTTCTTGCCCTTCTCCAGTTTGGGACAATTCGCTCGAATGTGGTTGGGGCCGCCACATTCGAAGCAGGTGATCCCACCGCCTCTCTTCCTCTCTCTCACCCTCTTGTAGGCGTGAGAAAACTTACGAGCTAAAATAGCAAGCTCAGTTTCTGAAAACTTGTCCAGTTGGTCATCGCTTAGCTTGCAAAGTGCAGAGAGGGAAAAACCAAAAGAAGAATCAAGAGAAGATCCAATGGGATCGGTGACCAAGGCTATCGACTGTGATTTCGTCTTGCGAGAGACGACATCGATCTCATGAGTCTTGAGACGGGAATAGAGCCCGTCAAGAGTCAAGGTCGACAAGTCGGTAGTATCCTTGATGGTGGTCACTTTCATTTCCCAAACATGAAGATTGAGTGCGGTCAAGAAGTGACGAGCATTATTCGAGTCAGGGTATGTGCAACCAACTGCTCGGAGATCGCTCAAAATTTTAGTAAATCGACCGAAAAACTCATCAAGACTCTCACCAGCGTGTTGTTCAAACTTGTTGTACTCACGCTTGTATTGATCCTACCTCACGGTTTTGATTTGGGTAGTGCCCTCATGGTATGCATCGAGGGTCACCCAAATCTCATGAGCGGATCGCAGGTGAGAGATCCGATCATACTCACTGCGGCTAAGTCCCTGTATGAGAATGCTCCTCGCCTTAGCATTTGCCTCAACGTCAGCCATGTTGCCGGCCGTGACGTTCTCATCGGCAGGAACCTCATATGGGAGCTTCACCTTCTGCCATATCAGGAAGCTCTGGGCAGTGATGTATGACTCCATCTGGGACTTCCAAAAAGGAAAATCGACACCGCAAAAGATGGGAGGCTTGGTGGAATACTTGTCTGTCGCCATGGCTCTCGAGACCGGTCAAGATCTATAGAAGAGCAAAACCGGCTCTAATACCAATTGAAGGATCGAGATAGCGAACAGAGGGGGGGCTGAATGGTCGCAAACAAATTTTTCCCCAAAATACTCCAACAAAAACCTCGACAAGATCGCTTAAAGAAAATCGTGAAAAATCCGAAAAACTAGACAACTATGCGTACCCATAACTTGCATGGATAAGTACCATAAAATATGTGGAGATTTTTTACTCACAATTCTGGTTGTCTAGTGTCAAAAAATGAGAAGGAATGAATTCAACTCTTGCTTTTAGAAAGGAGATCAATTCAAATTACAAAAGCCACTTTCAGAAAAGCAAAAGCAGAATTTCCAGAATCTATCCTCAATTTGAACAGGTTTTGGTGGGCTTCTGCAGCTCAAAGAAATTTGAGAATTTTTCTCCCTATGAGTCGAAGAGTCGTGAAGAACTCCACCAAATTTCACATTAAAAAACCTTACAGAAAAAACAGGAAAAATCTAAGAACACAGTTAGTCAAGAACTTCGAGCAGAAAGTTTGGGGCTCGGTTTTCACCTCATGACGCCCAAACGGTGCAACAAGTAGACTCCTAAATTTTTCTGCAGATGAATATGAGAGTACCACATCTTCTCCAATAAGAATCACTCAAAAAAGATTTTTGTATATTTTTCTAAAAATCAAATACTAACTACTACGCGAAAAATAAGTTCTGAACAAAGTTGGAACTTGAAAGAAAAGATGATCTCTACTCAATCCAAGAGCGCAAAAGAGATGTAAAACCATATGAACACACTCAAAACGCATTTAGAAGGAGGGGAGGCAAATCCAAATTGCATGAATGTAAATTGCGGGAAAGTAAATGCGTAAAGTAAATGCTGAATTTAAATTGCGTAAAGTAAAGACATAATGTAAATGCGGAATTTAAATTCACAATAATGTAAAGAAATTTTTGTATTTCTAGTGGGAAGGTTTACAAAGCCTCACTTCATATGGGCAAAGCTCAAAGGAGCAACTCAAACCTTCAAGAGGAGGAGGCTACCCCTCCACCCCTATTTATACTACTCTTGGGCCACCTACCACCCTTGGATGAGTCCCTCAACCCTAGAGCACTCATCTAAGGGCTAGGATTAACACACACACACAGCCATGCAAGGGTTAACCCAAAACCCACACACATACCGAGTTTTCTTGCACGGTTTTCAAAGCATACTACCTAGACCCGCTAACCTATCAACTAAACCGCAATCCGACGGCCCTCATTGATCCACACGGCATCTAGCTAGCATCATCTCCTTTCCTTGTCTTCTTGACTTGCCCGGACTCCGTCTCCGATCATCTTCCGGCGATCTCCCGACCGTCTGGACCTCCGACGCTCCTCGCCTAGTCCCGGTCATCCTCCGCCTCACCATGACCTAGCACCGTCGTCCTGCAACCATCAAAGATAAGGAAAAACCTATCACATAGTAATGCCCACATATATATTCAATGATTATCCCAAAATCATTAATCAATCATAATTTCACTCAACGGTCCGGTGCTACTGCCCCCAGGCCGGTAGCACTAGGAAAAGCAACCAACACTCAAATTGATTCAAATCCAATTCACTTCAAATCAAACTCAATTTCAAATCAAACCAAGCTCAAAACTCGTCAATTACTCGTCACACAAAAGGATAGACTTCCACATGGTCTTTCAATCTGTGGGTAGATCTAGTTCCAAAACTACATGTCTTAATTCAATTTGACTCAAGAAGAACATTATTTGTTTTACCTTATAATCTCACTGTGTAAATCATTCAAACATATATAAACTCTCACGGGTGTGTAAAACTTATCCTGCAGTGAGAAACACCCTTGTTCAAAGGAAAATTTCATCCGTGTACATCATCACTGCTCTACTACAAAACCAAGCCATTAATTAATTCCATAAAAATCTATCAGTTTCAGTTACTTAATTTACTTTCAGTAGGTCACATCATTGAAGACCAGAGAACTATACTAGGGAAAAGGAAAGGCAGAAACTCCTAGGATTCCCCGATATGCATGATTCGACAACGTGATACAATTAGATATTGACTGCTAGTTCTCAACGTCGCGTCCGCACAAATCAACGCAATAAGTCAAAACTATGGATAAATTCGACAGTACAGGTTTCAGTAAAAAGCTGTGACGGACCTTTTTTTTCATAAGGTGCATGTAAATACCTTCACAGCTATCTAGGATTTTAACTGTAGGTAATCAAGTGTACATTGCCAAGTATAAAAGCGAATGCGAATATTTGATAGATAAATTAAGAGCCTAACGGCCAGTGTTTTACAAAAAAAGGTGCGGCTAGCACCAGATATATCACAAAAATACACCCACATGAAAGGTTTGAGCAGATAGATCAAGACATTCAAAACCAAACACTATCACCATCGATGGACTCCTGGAAGCCGTCATCTTCTTGAAAATCTAGAGGGAGGATAGGATATTACATGTAGAGATAAACGAAGGTTGGTACAGGTTTTAAGTATGGTGGATGCAAGTTATTAAACAGCAGTTTTATTTTACATTTGAAATACAAACCAATATAACAAATAATACTCTTGGGGGGGAGTTAATTGTAAAGTTCAATATTTATGACAAGTTCCATTTATGAAAACTACTTGAGCGCGGTTACAGGAATCACCCTAGATTAACTCAGCTTCATTAACCGGAAGTACAACGTATTCGAATACCGTTGATATCACTTTACAGAGCTGCTCAACTTTACCCACAACATATCTACGGTCGTAATGCACGCGAGTAACATGCAACTTAAATGCATGCGGTCGGACCGAGATAATCATAGCCTTTCGTTGGATTTCCCCTCTTTAGTCCTTACCCAGTAGGTTATGAGAATTCCATAGTGTCCAGAACCTACTGGTCAGGGCGGGAGACGCGATCTAGTCGCTGCGGATACCTATTGTTGCGAGAACCGGCGAATAGTCACCCATTCCCGTTCCACCCCGATCGCCCTGTGATCCATTCATCCAAGCAAGAATGGCAACTACCACCCATAGGTATTCCAAGGGGAAATACAAGGTACCGGACTACGTTAAGACAAGTCAACGGAGCTGACCAGACCAACACCACAGGGATCTTGCTCACTGTCCTCGACCTTTACCGACAACACAGATGCCAAAACCGCCGACACAGGGATGTGTTGTCGGCCTGCCGACGACACAAGTCCCACGACACAGAGTCGACGACACAACCAACCTATGTCGACAGCTAGCATAAAACCCGACAACATAGATGCCATCCGGGGCCGGCTCGACACCCAGACGTTTGTCGTCGGTAAAATCATCGCTGCCGATACAGATGGGACATCTGTGTCGTCGGCTTAATTAAAGCAGCCGATACAGATATCGAAGCTATGTCGTTGGCATTATGGAGAGCCGACGACACAGACTCCTACTGGGTTTGGGGCCAGAACCAGCCTGGGGCTAGTTTGTGTCGTCGGTTTAATTAAAGCAACCGATACAGATATCACATCTGTGTCGTCGGCTTTATATAGAGCCGACGACACAGACCCCTACTGGGATTGGACCTGATGCTAGTTTGTGTCATCGGCTTCGTCTTTAGCCTACCATACAGGTTGTAAAAATAAAAAAAATACTGGGAATTTTTTAAAAAAAAATCCAATTTTAACCTGCAAAAAAACCCCATTCCCAGCAGTTTTATATCCCCAATTGCCCAGAACAATGACAACATATAATTTCACACACATTACCACATTCGCATTCACCAATACAATTCACAAATGATCATCATCGACACAGATAGCCAAATGCATCAATAAGTCCCAAATTCAGCTCACAAACCAAAAAAGTACATCACATTCACAATCAACATGTCTATGTAGAACATGACATACTATTCTACCAACAAAACAAATAACTAACTAAGTTTGCGAACCGGCAAAAGGATCGGCAAACACGTCGTCGACGAATTGATCTGCAGCCGATCTAGTGCCACTAGAATCACCTCCCTGCGGAGCATTAAATACAGGAGGCAGCCTTGTTGAGGCGATTACCGCAAGATTAGAGGAAACCACATTGTTCAAAACTTTTGTGCATTTGTGTACTTGTATGAATAGTTCACGAAAACTGGAACAAAATGCATTACCCCCGGCGTCAGCGTCTGCGTGAAGAACGGCGGCGGAGGTGGCATCTGCGGCTGGCCGGAGGGTCCCGCCCAACGCATTGTGGGTATGATATGTTAGCATCTGAAGCGTGTAAGTACAAGCGTAGCTCGTATACAATCTTAATTACACGGAAATAGTTGTAAATCCAGAGGTTCGACTCTGGAGGGCCTTGTCCGCCTCCTATCCTCCTCTCGCTCACTTTGCCTCATTGCTCATCCGCTTTGCCTCTGCTGCTGCAACTCTGCGATCATCTTCGCTGGGCTTCGGTGTGCCTTTGGCGGAAGAGGCGACTTCTTGTCGGCGTGTCTGACTTGGCCTGTCTGAGTCGGGCGCCACCACCGAGTCCATGAAGCCGAGCTGCGTGACTCCTCCCACCGAATCGTCGTAGATGACCGGAGGTCGACCGCATGGTTAAGGGGTCACTGATCGACACCGTGCTTCTCCTTCATGGCTGCCTTTGTATGTATCTGCGAAACAAATAAGATATGAAGTGGATTAGCTCGGCCACGATTCTGCGATGGTATGAAGCGTGAAAAGAAAGTCACTTACAATCTTCTCCTGGGCAGCCGGGGGCATCGGTGGTTGCGTACCGTCAGGTCGGACACGGGGCGTGTGTGCCTGCGTCCACACGGTGAACTCGTCGGGCTCAAGTCCCGTCTCCGACTCCTGCAGTTCAATTTCAAATGTGAAATGAAAAACTGAATTGACAAGAATGCTAGAGTTGTACTTAGTATACTTACGATATCGCGCGCGACGTGACCCATGCCTCGTCCACCTAGGTAGGTCACACAGATCTCGGGGTTGGCTTCTCGATTCCCCCTGTTCCTCTTGGACCTCTCGATCCACTCCTTCGATGCCCAGATCTTGCGAGTTCCCTCGGCGTGTGGACACTTGTCCATCGGTTGGACGCCAAGGCGGTACTCCTTCGCCTCGAGGTCTTGCTGCAAGGCATGTGCCCTCGAGATCTTCATCCCGTGCTTTTGTAGTGCTTCATCACGCGTCCGGTGGCATAACTGATGGCGTCCTCGCCGTCTTTGCGCCATTGTGTCGAGCACGCAGGCGACAAGCATGATAGTCATCTGGGATGCGTCGAGGCCAAGCGATACCTGCTGAAACGAAACAAACACGTGAAGCTATAAACACGAAAACATTAATAGAAATGACAACTTACCCGAACTTCGGCTATGCAATGATCATGACAGTGCCTCCTGGTCGTCCTCCACGGCGAGTAGTCGCTCCATCTAGTCACCGGGCGTCGAGCACCACCCTCGCCCACTCGCCGGGGTAGAGCCGCTTCAAGATCACCCCTAACAAGCGGCCCGACTCACCTTACCCTTGTTGAGGCAAACCAAGCCTTTGCATGAAGAATTCATAACAAGTAGTTAGCAAGTTTGTGGTTAGCAATAAAAGACATCGAAAATTTGTAGCACATACCTTCGCCCGCTAGAAACAACTATCGGTATCCTGTCGGTTGGATCTGTGGGGGCTTTTGGCAATTTATTTCGCCCCCGACTCTTCTTGGATCCTTGAGCTCGGCGGAGGCACCCCCTGACTCGGTACCAACAGACTCCCATGGACTCCAGCCCTCGTCTCCATCCTCATCCCCCTCCTCAAGTGCCTGATGCCAAGAACCCCAACGATGCTCATCGTCATCCACCTCCTCCTCCTCCTCCTCCTCCTCCTGGGAAGCGTCGTACTGGGGTGAGCTGCCCTGGCCTGCACTCCTCATGCCCCCCTTCCCAAAGACCTTCTTCAATTTTGAAGCCAACTTCTTTGCACCTCCAGCCATCCTGCACAAATTAAATTAAATGACATAAAGTACATTGATATTAATTGAAACGAATAAAATATAAATGTATATAAAATTAAATGACATAAAGTATATAAAATTAAACCTATAAAATTAAATAGCTTAAAAATCTTTGGCTTCCTCTTCCTCTGCCTCTTCCTCTTCCTCTGCCTCTGCCTCTTCCTCTTCCTCTGCCTCTGCCTGACTGCCTCTACCCTTTCCTCCTCTTCTTCTCCTTCTACATGAGATGGGTATACTGATCCCAAAATATTATCTAGCCTATCACCAATATTGACGTGCAGCTCTCCTGGTAACTCTTGTTCTTGGAATACCTCCACGTCTGGGTGAGAATCGTAGTCGTCTTCCGTGAGATCGGGCAATCTACCAGGTGGAAGACATTTATGTACAATCCACCAACTTTTGTAATTGGGTGGCGTATGGCGAGATAGAACACCACTCGACTTGTTGAGGCGAGAATGAACACGTCGGGCTTTTGATCTGACTTCTTATGATTGATCTCCACTAGTCCTAGTTTTGGAATCGCCGCACTCCACTAGTTGGATGGAACCATCTGCAACGAAAGAGCACGAGCGAGAGATCTTTGTTGCCTTCATACGAAATTTCTACAATATCCTCGATGATCCCATAGTACTCTATGTCTGGACCACCAGATTCATCGGTGACAACTCACGACGCCGTTGTTCACCGTAGTTGCATTAGGGCGGTGACTCGGCTTCCGGATCGAAATCGATATCCATGGCAATCATAGCATCCATGGACCTTAATTCTACGGCTGCATCCACGTGACATTTGTCAGAGATCGTTGTGCACGCTGCAATGTCTTTAACACTGCACAAGCATTCGAGGCAAAATTCATTAAGGAATAAATGCCACACATTTGTAAATTAAGTGAACTTGTATAAGAGGAAGAAGGTTACGTGGTAATGAAACTAGGTTAGAAAGTTTGGACGGCTTTGTCCATGACCTCGTAGTTTCAGATTGTCAATTTGTTTGCCCGAAGGTTCACCTAATCCTTCCCACTCTTCTTGAATAAATTGACTACAATATTTAATATTTATTTCATAAGTACGTATTTATGACTTATTTCAGACATTTATTGACTTACTCGATGTACACCTTCATTTCATCCATGTTGTCGTACACGTACAACTGAATCAAATCCTTTTCCGCTGCATCCAAGTCACGTGTGGTGCTTTTGCCGACATTGCATCCGGCTTGGTCATGGAACACCTCCAAGTTGGAAGTATACGTGGCGTGCCTTCTTATACCTTGGTTGTGGTACATGGACCTTGTTTTTGTCATAAAGTATTTGTCCGTGAAGTAAGCGATCTCTGAATCGACCAAGCTTGGCAATCGCCTTCGACTCGTGCTTTGTTCTTCACCTTCGCTCTAAGACTTTTCATCATCGCTCTCTGACATACATCCACCTAAACTATGCGGCCCCCAACTTTTGCTTCATATGGCAGATGAACCAGTAGATGTTGCATGCAATTGAAAAACCTAGGGACATAAATCTTCTCGAGCTTTGTCACAAGCACGACAATGTCCTTCTCCAATTCCTCCATCCTCGATGCGGATATCTCTTTTGCACAAAGCTCTCGATAGAAGAAGCTAAGCTCTGCCAATGTGATCCATATATCATCGTCAACATATCCACGCCACACGGTTGGAAACAGACGCTCTATGAAAAATTTGTAGTCGTGGGCATTCATCCCATTTAACTTGCATTGCTCTATACTAACGGCATGTCGAAGGTTCGCCGCATAACCATCTGGGAATTTAACATTTTCCTTAATCCAATCAAGAATCTGCTTTATTTGCCCACGTGTAAGGCGAAATTTTGCCCTAGGTTTCCTCCCATTCTCATCGAGGTTCATGTCGGCGATCACATATCGAGGCCTTGATCGGGCGTGCTTTCTTGTTATCTTTAGTCTTACGTGGGATGTCGGTTTGTGTTCACGACTAACTTCGCACATATTTTTCTCTTGGTGCATCACGTCGATGTTGTGAGGTAGCTTTAGGTCTTTTGCATAAGGAAGGTTGTAGATCTGCACTTATGAGTCAATGGTGCTCCTCACCATAGTCTTTCACATACCCGATATCCGCTAGATCGTCATGCCGATCGATGATATCCTGCACTTGAAAGCGTTAGGGTGGCCCTTCTTCCACGATCTTGCCTTTGCGAAATGCCTTGTTTTGATTCCTAAATGGGTGTTTGGCTCCAGAAACAACGGTGACGGTCGAACCAACAGACTTACCCCATTTTTCGTGTGAAAGCATCGATGTTCTGCGCAGCATATAGGGCATGACAACTTTCCATCGTGCTCCACCGAGAACATGCCATACGGCGGGAAAATCATGTATTGACCACGGTATGCGTACGCATCCTAAAGTTCTTCCCCTTGTAGCTATCATGTGTCAAGACTCCTTTAGTCCACAGTCGATCGGCTCTTCTACGGAGGTTGCATGAATAGATCTAAGTTTTTCCGGAGACTTAGGCTCGGGTATTATAACGAGAAGAAACATGTACTCTTCTTTCAAGCGAGTTGAGGCGGTAGGTTATGCGGGATTACGAACACCGGCCGCAATCTGGTCGCCATCATATTGAATGGCGTGAACCCGTCGGTCGAGAGGCCTATCGCACATTCTTAGGCTCCACCGCAAATTCGAGGTGTTGTTGGTCAAAGTGCCTCCAAGCTTACGCATCGACGGATGAATCATCACGCCCTCCTTTCTCGCTTGCCCTCTTTGTGCCACCTCATGTGTCTCGCCGTGGCCTTGGACATGTACAGACGCTGCAGACGTTGAGTGATCGGAAAGAAACAGAATGTTTTCCGGGCCACCGTCGTCTGTCTCATTCCACGTTCTGTACATTTAACTTCCTCGTACCGACTCTCATTACAATGCTTACAGTGAGTCAGCCCAGAATCGGTCTTTCAATAAAGAATGCAGAACTTTGGGCAATAGTCTATCCTCTCGCACGGCATGCCTAACACGCGAAGAAGCTTCTTTGACTCGTAAAGATTTGGAGTCATATTGTGTCCACTCGGAAGGAGGCTATCCAGCAGTTTGCAAAGGTCGTTGAAGCAATTGGCTGACAGGTTGTACTTGGTCTTCACCGCCATTAGGCGCGACAACGCCGAGAAATCTGATCACATCGGTATGCTCATGCAGCGGCAACTTGGTAGAATCAAGGAGCTTCTCGAATTGTTCGGCAAGTGGCTCGGACTCTTCCTCGAGGGAGAGATCGTAAGCCCGAGCCACATCATCCGTGAGCTCGTCTAATCTATCAACCGACTTCGTCGTAGCCCTCTTCAAAATCCACAGGGCCACACACCGCCGGGCGCTTCCTCTCGCCATGAGCTACCCATACAAAGTAATTTGGTTTGAAGCCATGCCTACATAGGTGATGGCTAATATCCTTCTTGGTCCTCTTCTCGGTGTTCGAGCACGCGATTACAAGGACACCACACGATCCATTGCATTAGGGTCGGGGAATCTTGGAAAGCATCATCCACGAATGCTCTAGCCTTCTCGATCCACTCGTCAGTGTGTCTTCCGGACTTCATCCAACCATCGTACATCCACCGCGATCTTCCATCCAAAGATCGCTTACTACATAACGTCAATGCATGCATCCAAATTTCAGATTAAGACAGGTTTAAGCCTTGCTAAATATGAGGGCTTACCCACCTTGATGTGGGCTTAAGTATGGTGGTGGTGTACGAGGGTGCTCGGGTCGAATTCGGCGATAACCCGTTGTTCTCCAAGTGCAATGGCAGTGCAGGCGTACCACTTATGTTATGCACTAGGAGAGCGACAAGGAAATACCGCCGGAATCCCAACCCGTACACCCTCGTGTCACGACCACTGTACTCAAGCGCACATCCGTGGGTTGTCCAAAACGTGGACAGCTCGAGAGTGCAACACTTTTCGTAATGGAACCCAACGAATCACCGTCTGAGCTCCTTACGAAAATATGCAGCGCCCCCGAATGGGTTTAACTCTGGCTCGGTTGACGTTACTGAAATTATTAGAAATTTATTAGAAATTTCGGCAGCACCTCCCCTAAAACTAGGACATCCACTCAGCAGACAAAAGACAATATTTAATATAATAACAACCACATATAGCAACTAATACCCAAAGACTTGATTAACATTAATACTACGTGTCATTGACACCTTGCATGAGCATTAGGCACAGTACACATATCCAAAACCAGGGCTAAGGTTCATATTATGCATGCTGTTACATACCTTGGCCATCAATACGTACTTTAATTAATTCATTGGCACACTCTTATGAGCATTTGCAAGCTAGATCTATATATGCATCTATGCACATACATTGAAATCAGAAAACTATTAATTTCAACTGTAGTCATACATTCAAACATATAATTAATTGCACAACTTAATCTACACAGTAGATCAATGGGTGTAGTTAAAGTAACAAGCATTGGCAAATTAGATTGAAGGCGAAGAAATCGTATATACCCTTATTGTAGAGTAGATGAGCTAGCTCTTGTTTGCTGATATCTCCTTCAAAATAAGTTAACTGAGATGCCCTCCACTTGCGTTAGATGGATATGCAAGATTGGAGGTCTAAAACATACTTACATACATATTAATTAACTGAGGACATATTGTTCTTTACAAGTATATGACAATATATGTCATAACTCTTTGTAAGGTTAAAACGATATTAAAAAACTCTGATATAGAATTGGACCACCAGTCCTCTTTGTTGCTCCAATCTCCCTTTTTCTTCGGTGTATGCATACCTTGGGTGCCAAGCACAATAAAATAAACGAAAATCGCAATTCTTTTGGCGGTAGGTATGAAGGCAATTTATGAATTTTGTGGGAATGAATTTTGTGGGAATGAATCGCATAAACTACATACAATGCCACAATTATGGAGCTCTTGACAGTAGACATGTGAAGATGAACAACAATGGGAGAACTAGAACTTCTGTACATTGACCTAGAATCCAATGCATTGGTATCTGTGGTCTTTCAGGAATAGCTGAATTGCTAAACTATCTGATTTAGATTTAACCATGCGATGTGCCCATTTCACATGTGCAAAGGATAAAAAAATTCCCACAAAATAAATAAATAAATCATCGGCCGGAGGCGGTGCGAGGGGCGATCGGCGTGATCGGCAGGAGGTGCGATCGGCGAACGGCAGGCGGCGGCTGGGCGGGTGGAGGCGGGCGGCCGGATAGGGAGGTGGCGGCAGGCGGGTGGAGGAGACGGCCAGGCGGGTGGAGGCGGGCAGTCAGGCGGGTGGATGTGGCGGCGGGCGTGGAGGCGGGCGGCCAAATGGGGAGGCGGCGGCGGGGCGGGTGGAGGCGGGCCAAGCGGACGAGGAGGTGGCGGCCGGGCGGGTGGAGGCAAAAAATCGGAGGAGCGGCGAAATCGCGAGCGAAGAGCCGAGAGTCCATCGACTTGCGCCGCGGGTTCATAACGGCGGACTGTGTCGTCGGCCACACTTTGGCCGCCGACCGCATAACACTGCAGGCCTTGTCGAGATAGCCAAGGCAGTGTCGGCGGCTAACACAGGGCCGCGGACACAGATACTGGGTCCTACGCACACAGCATGCACGGGCCCACAGTCAGAGAGACAATACAATGTCCGCGGCTGAGAGAGAACCGACGACACAGATTACACTTGTATCGGCGCGGCCATGTGAATACCGCCGGCATTGGATCCCATTCCGTACCCTACGCACACAGCATGCACGGGCCCACAGTCAGAGAGACAATACAGTGTCCGCGGTTGAGAGGGAACTGACGACACAGGTCACACTTGTGTCGGCGGCCATGCCAATACCGCCGACACTGGGCCCATTCCGTACCCTGTGCAAAACGTTCAACAAGACATTTTTAAGGCCAATTTAAGGTTTTTAGAACATGCACAACCTATTCCAGCTGATTGCTCGCTCTTCTTTCGCCCGGCATTTCATCGTCACAACAAGTTCTTCTGAAAACTCAAGGAGAGTAATAGAGTTGCCACCACATTTTTCGATACTTTTGTAGCCTACGACGGGTCGAACGAGACATTTCTAGGGTCACTTTAAGGTTTTACGACATGCACAGCTTATTTCAGGTCATTCCTCGCTCTTCAATTGGCCTGCGTTGGATCGTCACAAGATTCTACTCAAACTCGAGGTAACGTACGGAGACATACACATAGCGCCGTCACATACCAATTAATTAAATAATAAAAAATTACATGTCATATAGATGTGTGTTGCCTAACAACTATTCTAAAAGCTCTATTTAATTTTTCTTAATTTTAAAAACAACAAAAACATTTTCAAATAGATTTTCTAAATTAGTCTGGAATTACTATTGTCGTCAGCTAAAATAAAACCGTCGACAAAATTTCATCTGTGTCGTCGGCACTATTAATGCCGCCGACATAGCCAACTTTGTATCGGCGGCTGTTTCTCTCCCGACGATAAAGAACTGGCATCCTGGTTGGTCCCACATGGCGGCGATGTTTTTCCGTCTGACATGTGGGAGCACGTTGAACTCTCTGTTTTGGGGTGGAGTGCCTGTGTCGGCGGGTTTGATATAGCCGACGACAGAGCTCGTGTTGGCGGGATCTGGAATTCAAATTTCATCCCGCGCCGATACGTCATCGTGTTCTATATCGGCGGCTAGATTTTTGCCGCCGACACAGTCTTACTGGGTGTATATGTGTCGGCGGGATTCGTTAAAGCCGTCGACATAGGAAAACTTTTTGTCGTCGGCCGTTTTACCGACGACAAAAATATTTCGGCTGACGACACTATTCTCGTTTCCTGTAGTGCAACTTGAGATTGAGCGGGAACTGAAGTTATTTATTTTGCCCAAGAGAGTCAGTCCTTAAGTGCCTGAGACTTAGCCCATTCCATACCAACAACCATGGTACCCACTGTACCAACCACCAGACCAACATCTGGGCCTCGTCATCGGTCGGGGGTCGGACTGACATTTAACTCACATGGGCAGACCAACGCTGTCCCCCTGACCGTAGCAGTTTTTGAAATTACCCGAGCCATCTCTTGGAGATTTTAAGTAATTGAGCTAAAGGTGATATTATGTTAATTGCTATTCTATGATGGTTCAATATTCTGTAGCCTAAGGGTAAAAAGGGAATAAGTCATATCAACAGGTTTTGCATTGGGTTATAAGTAATCATGTCACTCAAAACTACCTTTTTTTTTAGTTTTCTAAAGTACCAGAAAATAATGCGATAATGAAAATACATAGTACTATACTAAAAATTGGGGTCAACATATTCAAGGGTGTGGCTTGCCTTGCGGGGTCGAAGGTTCGCCTAGAGAGTAGTGGTCGAAGTCACGTCCGATCCTGAATGACTCCTGCTCCAGGTACGGCTCCAAGAACTGCTCCTGCTCCAGTAAGTGCTCCAAGGGTTGCTCCAACGTCGGATCTAGCGCGAAAAAATAAAACCAATAAATAAACGAATAGAAACAACCAAAGAAAGAAAAACAAAAAAAGAAATCGGAGAGAAAATGGTCGAAATAGGGTTTAGGGATATTTTGAGAATTTTTTGGACTTGGTTTGGCAGAACGGGGATCATTTTTGGACTCAGCGGCTCAAACGGGTCAAGAATATGTATTTTTAGGTATTTTTGGAATTTTAGGATTTTTTTTTGATTTTTTTGGATTTTTTTGAATTTTTAAATAATTTTTTGGATTTTAAATAATATTAAATCTGAGAAAAATAAAAAATTATCCGGGGTTGGGCTACACTTAGAACACGGGTAGGCACTATGTAGCCTCTGTGGTCTTGCCTGAGACAGGCCAGTCCGCACGCACACGTCTTGAGTAGCCAAGCCTGGCGCTCGGCCTACTTGGGTGAGGTCGGCCCACGGGCGAGTGGAGGAGGCCAGACGGGCGGGGCCCACCGGGCAGCGAGTGAGCGGGCGGCGGCGATCGAGCGCGAGCCCAGCCTTGAGGACTGATCGGGCGAGGCCCGGCGCTCGAGAGGGAGACGCGAGGGGGAGGGCAGTGGCGAGAGGGCTGCCGGACGCGGGGAAGAAGATTAGCACGCGGGCGGATGAGGGCTCCGGGGGAGGAATGGAGTGGCGGGGGAGAGAGAGGAGTGCACGACGAGTTTGGGGGTGGGGAAACATGGATGAGTGGGGTGAGGGAGCAGGTTGGCGACGAGGGAATGGCTGGCGGCAGAGAACAAACTCGTGGCGCGGGCGGAGGGAGCCACCGGGGAAGGAGATGAGGCTGGGAAGGAGAAGCAAGCATGCAAAGCCCGGGCTACACACGGCGTCTATCTTCAGATAATTGATTGATTCATTCAGATGCGAACTGAACCATATCGATCTGGCCCAGTACTACTGCACTAGAATCAGATGAGAATTCCTGGTTTACTTTGCTTGTTTCAGCTCGCTAGCTATCTCCAGCCGCCGCGTCGATTGATCTTTCTCTGTCCGAAGATTGACTAAACAGCATCCAAAAGCTGACCAAAAAGTCTCGCCAGTCCAGGCCATCTCCCAACCTCACTGTAGTACTGTACAGTATACACACCACCATCTATTCCGTCCTTAGGTCCGTGAAGAGCATTGAGACTTTCCGGTCAAAAAAACAAAAAAAGAGCATTGAGATTCAGAATTTCTTCTGTGTTTTTTTGTTTTAAAAAAATTGAACTGATTCTTGTCAAACTTTTGCAAACTACATGTGGAAATCCTGCGTTCTAAGTTGGATCTAAGGTAGCATGCACATGTATGTATCTCAGTTAAGCTGCAAAATGCAGAGACAGATTCGTAGCGATTGAACACAAGACAAAATCTTATACATGCGTCGACATGGACCGTCACTACGATCGGGCTCCGCTTTGACTTCGCTTGCATCAGCCCAACTGCCCGTTGAACAGCAGACACAGGGACCATCAAATCACATCAGGTCGGACCTGATGTGATTTGCTGGACATTCTTCGTGCCTAGATCATCGTCGTAACAGTGGCGTATTTACAGGGGTATAGGTGGGCTGGAGCCCCACCCGTGACCCCCCTCTTAAGTTAGATAAATTTAGGGAAAACTTATCTACAAATTTAGAAAAGTTACTGAGTCAAACAATCGGTTCAGTGAATCTTCGATAGAGCTTTTGAGATGTATTGCTTGTCTAGACCCAAGAAATTCATTTGAAAATTTCGAATATGGTAAGCTTCTTCGACTTTCAAAGATTTATTCAGATGATTTCTCATCATATGATCGCACTATTTTGGAAGCACAACTTGACTTATTCATTGATGACTTGAGAAGAGAAGAATTTTCAAGTTCTGATGATCTTGCTAGTCTCGCGGTGATGATGGTTGAAGTAAAAAAGCATGTTGTTTATCCATTAGTCTACAGGTTTATTGAATTAGCATTAGTTTTACCTGTGGGCACAGCTACAGTTGAAAGGGATTTCTCAACAATGAAGATTTTCAAGATAGATTTGCGTAATAAGATAAGTGATGACTGGTTAAATGATCTCATGGTATGCTACATCGAGCGAGACATATTTTCCAAGATAGACATGGAAGATATTTTGCAACGTAATATTTTCAAAACATAAAAACCCGTAAATATCAACTATCAACTCTTAAGAAGTAATGATCGGTACTTTTTTCTTTGTAATGTTACGTATTTATATTATATGCGGCTGTTAGATAAGTGTTGGTATTTTTATATTATATATATCATTTTGTCATGTTCTATGTTCTAAAAAAATACTATATATATATATATTAATATATTATATATATTATTTTGAAGATCTCAATTTTAGCCTCCTCCTTTTTAAGTTTTTGGATACGCCACTACTGTCGTCGTTGCCTACATGTAGGGGTGAAAATGGTACGGGTTAATCCCGACCAATCCGGTACCGAACCCGATTAAAACCGTATCCGGGAAAAAAAATCCGTATCCGGCTGGATTCGATACGGTCCCGGATAGTTGCTACCAGATACGGGAGCCGTGAAATCCGACCGAATAGCTTCAGTATACGGTAACCGGATACTATCCGACCGTATAGCCGAATGCCGAAAATACGTGGCATTCGTATTATGTATACATATATTGTAGGAAGAAGAAATTGGTAGTGATGATGACTAATGGTGCGGCATGTCGAACTTATTATGGTTGTATGGATTTATGTAGAAGTATGAAATGTTAATTATATTAAACTTGTGGCTTGTCGATTGTTGAATTTGTGTATGAACTTTGTGTATGAATTTGCTAGTGATTGTCGAATTTTGTGTATGAATTTGATACCCTTGTTAAACTTGTGTTGTGTGAGTTGTCAAACTTATGTAATATATATGAATTTATTGCTAGTCGAATGTTTCAACAAGTATGTATCCGTTTGTATTATTCGTTTCCGAACCGAATCCAGTATGTATCCGCCCCGACAGTACCGTATCCGAAACTCCAAAATATCCAAATTCGTATCCGTATTCAGTCTTACCGTATCCAATTCCGAATCCAGGAAAAAAAAATGGGTTAGGATACGGGAACAGCAATATTCGACCGTATCCAATCCGTTTTCACCCCTACCTACATGTATGTACCGGCGGTCCAAAACAAGGGTTTTTAGATCGGGACACGTATCATGGGATCCTATGATTCTATGATTCCACGTAGCTGATGTGATATGAATTGGAATTTTGTAGAATGGTGATGCCGAAGTTAGGATAGTGCTCAGAATCAGATAGTATCATTTCAGATAATTTTTGTAGACGATCTATTATATGATTTACTTTTAGTGTTATCTGTAGTTGATATAAAAATATATTATAGACAACTACTGTCTATATCACTGTACATACCCTTCAAGCCACCTGACTTGATGCCCCGTCGGACTGACTGGACTAACGTAATCACCTGTTGGCTAAACATTTGCAAAGACTTTGGATGGGCTAAAGCTAATTGTTAGCTGGCTAATGGCTAGAGCTAATTGTTAGCCAGCTAATAATTAGCCCATCTAAAATTAGCCTAGGGTTGTTTGAATACATGGCTAATGGTTGAGCTAATTTCTTAAAAAAGCCATGTCTACCCCTCATAACATGTTTGCCTCTCATAATGGCGAAGGTATTTCAGACTTTTCCCAGCGTGTTACCTGCTATTAGCCCAAATTAACTCCCACCCACCAGCTAATGGACTAATTGTTAGCTGAAGGGTTGGCTAAAAATTAGCCCACCTATTAATCTTCCTGTTTGGATAGACTATGGCTAATTTTTAGCAAGCTAACAATTAGCCCAGGGATCCAAACATGATCTAACTTGTGCAAATGATAAATTTAATTAATTATCATTTGTGCGAAAAGTATATGTGGAATTTCTCGCGTTCTGTGGTTTTTGACAGGTTATATCTGTGGGCAGATCTACTTCCAACCCTACATGTCTTAATTCTATTTGGCTCAAGAAGAACATTATTTGTTTTACCTTGTAATCTCACTGTGCAAATCATTCAAACATATAAACTCTTATGGGTGTGTAAAACTTGTCATGCAGTGAGAAACACCCTTGTTCAAAGGAAAATTTCATCTGTGTACATGATCACTGCTCTACTACAAAACCACGCCATTAATTAATTCCATAAAAATCTATCAGTTTCAGTTACTTAATTTACTTTCAGTAGGTCACATCATTGAAGACCAGAGAACTATACTAGGGAAAAGGAAAGGCAGAAACTCCTAGGATTCCCCGACATGCATGATTCGACAACGTGATACAATTAGATATTGATTGCTAGTTCTCAACGTAGCGTCCGCACAAATCAACGCAATAAGTCAAAACTATGGATAAATCCGCGACAGTACAGGTTTCAGTCAAAGTTATCTTCAAGAACGAATTCTCTCCGGTGTTTCGAGAGCTCTATTTAATTACCAAGTCATGATTGATCAGGTACAACATCCCCCTGAAAATAACTATGATCTCTGCATTTGGTAATTTTTTTTACTGGAGTTTTGGATAGGACTCTGATAATACGCCTATAGTAAGATATATCCAGTACAAAAATATATACATTTGAAGAACAAACACTATATATGGTGCCTTATATGAACAGAAAGAGATTCAGAGGATCGTGCATCCAATATATATACACGCATGCCTTGCAGTGTAAATTAAAAGACAAAACACTAAAAGATACAGTACTTTTTCCTGATCATTGTCAGTAACTGAAATTTCAGACAAGCAAGCATGCAAAGCCCGGGCTACACACGGCGTCTGTCTTCAGATAATTGATTGATTCATTCAGATGCGAACTGAACCATATCGATCTGGCCCAGTACTACTGCACTAGAATCAGATGAGAATTCCTGGTTTACTTTGCTTGTTTCAGCTCGCTAGCTATCTCCAGCCGCCGCGTCGATCGATCTTTTCTCTGTCCGAAGATTGACTAAACCGCATCCAAAAGCAGACCAAAAAGTCTCACCAGTCCAGGCCATCTCCCAACCTCGCTGTAGTACTGTACAGTATACACACCACCATCTATTCCGTCCTTAGGTCCGTGAAGAGCATTGACACTCAGAATTTCTTCTATTTTTTTAAAAAATTGAACTGATTCTTGTAAAATTTTTATAAACTACAAGTCGAAATCCTGCCTTCTAAGTTGGATCTAAGTAGCATGCACATGTATGTATGTATCTCAGTTAAGCTGCAAAATGCGGAGATAGATTCATAGCGATCGAACACAAGACAAAATCTTATACATGCGTCCACGCGCGTGCAGCGCGGCAAACCCACGTGCGACGGGCCAACTGAGGCCTCCCTCCAGTATTAATAGCTGCCCTCGGCTCCTGCGCCGTTCCCATTCACCTCAGCTCATCTCACAGTCTTGTACGTAACATTTGTTTCGTTTCGAACAAGTCCACGTCATCTCATTGCACGTTGTCACTCGCACAGTCACATGGCATTCGCACTCAAGGCTTCCTCCTCCTCCATTTCTTCGGTTGCCGCCGCCGCAGCCGCGGCCTCCTCCTCGTCGGCTGCTTCGCTGCCCCTGAGGAGGCGGCTTGCGGCGGGGCTATCGACCAGGGTGGCCGCCGCCGCTCCCATTGCCGAGCGCCGCTGCATGGCCACTGGCAAGCGCAGCGTCGCGGAGACCTTCTCAAGGCTCCGGGACCAGGGCAAGGTGCTAGCTGTTTCTCAACTCTCAATTCTTGATTCTACTCATGCGACTTGGTGGCAATTATGAGATTCAATTCGGTTCTGAAACCTTGAAAATTTTCAGACTGCGTTCATCCCGTTCATCACTGCCGGCGACCCTGACTTGGCAACCACATCGAGAGCGTTGCGGATTCTCGATTCCTGCGGTTCGGATGTCATCGAGCTCGGTCTACCTTACTCGGATCCACTGTCTGATGGACCGGTTATTCAGGTATATATGTGTTCGATCGGTTTCCTTGCGCTTATCAGCGGTTGCAATATTGGCGTACTGCTACAACTTGGAGTTTTGGCTTCACATCATTTCAGGCTTCTGCATCACGGGCACTTAAGCAAGAAACTACACTCGATTCTATCATGGCGATGCTCAAGGAGGTTACTCCTGAGCTGTCTTGTCCAGTAGTTCTCTTCACATACTACAACCCAATTCTAAAGCGTGGAGTGCGCAACTTCATGGCTACTATTAAACAAGCTGGTGTACATGGTAAATTTTCTTGCATCTATAGTACTCTTGTAGTGGTTGAGGGTTGTTGATTTACACTTGTTATGTTGCAGGTCTTATAGTACCTGACCTTCCTTTGGAAGAGGCAGCGTTGTTGAGGAACGAGGCCATTATGCACACCATAGAGATGGTTGGTCCGCACTCTCACCTTGTCATGTAATGTGCATGTGAAATTTGCTTGTATTTGAATAGCTGTCTTGCCTTTGCTCAACTTTAGGGCTTAAATAGAGAGCAATTTTACAGTGGATAATATGTGTAGTAAATAGTGGTAGTAGAAATCAAATCTAACCGTGCATTTCTCAGGGGTATTATGGACTTTTGGTCTTTTGCTACATTACTCGTTAATCGTTATTGCTTACCTTCATTTCCTGCTGCTGTCGTCGCCCTTTGTTGCATTACTCATTATCGCCGTCCTCCTTTTTTTTGCCGCCGCCAGGTCGAGCCTGCTTGACGTCGCAGCCTCTACTATCCTATAAGTGCCCTTCCGGATTGTGACTACGCTGTGGTTGGCACCCTCTCACCTGATTCGTGATAACACCGTGGCCTTGCACTAACACATCAAGTGCTTTGTCCTGTGCGGCTCACGAACCAGTTCTGAATCTTACACAAAAGCACAAAAAAATACACATATGTTCAAAATTTAAAAATAGCTAATTACAATACTACCACCATATGATTTCTACTACCAATACTACCAGTGGAAGTATAACTAAATCCTAACTAATCTAATCTGTTAGATCAAATAGAATTGATGACTAATATTCAATAGTGTATTGTAAAAGTGCTCCAAATAGATTGTCACTCGAGATTAGACCATTGCATCTTAAGCCTGTGCTATGCTCGGTCCAGGCCAACGGATAGAAGTGTTAACTTGATTTCAGTCGTTTAGCAATTTATATTTTTCACAATTTCCTGCAGGTTCTACTTACAACACCAACCACACCAACAGACAGGATGAAAGAAATCACAAAAGCTTCAGAAGGATTTGTTTATCTTGTAAGTGCCAATGGATAGAACCCTAAGGCCTTGTTTAGGAGGCATATTTCCGGCCGGGATCCCTGTGGATGGGTCTCGGCCAGGAATATGCCTCCCAAACAAGACCTAACCGGTTGTTGCTGCAAGTTTAGCATTATGACCAGGACCTCATAGCATTTCCTTGTTCTAAACGTATTATGCAGGTAAGCGTCAATGGAGTTACAGGTTCACGCCCAAACGTGAACCCGCGTGTCAAGGATCTTCTTCAGGAGGTTAAGCAGG
The DNA here is from genome assembly GCA_036346375.1 of Guadua angustifolia. Taxonomy (NCBI): domain Eukaryota; kingdom Viridiplantae; phylum Streptophyta; class Magnoliopsida; order Poales; family Poaceae; genus Guadua; species Guadua angustifolia. Next base: position 10,772,455 of record CM070520.1, read on the forward strand.
TTTGTAGAAAAGAAAAACTATCCTTTTTACCAGAAAATAGTAACAATTCATGTCCTATATGTATGTGCTAATATGGTACTACTACGATACAAGTGTTAATTCACGTCTCTCTGGCTATTTTGAGTTTAAGAGTACTGTCAGTCACAGAGCTTCTATTATTATCTGCAGGTCACTGACAAAGCTGTGGCTGTTGGCTTTGGTATATCGACTCCTGACCATGTTAGGCAGGTAAATGGATAAGTAGCTAGCTATATTCATTCACCACAATCTTTTATAGCAAAATTAATTTGACAGGCTAATTAAGTTGCTGCCTTCATCAAATGTTAATGGACACAGATTGCAGAATGGGGTGCGGATGGAGTGATCATTGGCAGTGCAATGGTGAGACAGTTAGGCGAAGCAGCTTCTCCCAAAGAAGGGTTGAGAAGGTTAGAGGAATATGCGAGGAGCATGAAGGATGCACTGCCATGATATGTATATATAGAAGCAGTTAATAAGCCGGATTGGCTAGCTCGCTGGGTGATCGTAACATGAACAGGCACTTTTGTCTGACAAGAAGATACCACTAGTATAGCATGCAATTGGGACAGTCAATTTAAGTTTCAATTTGAATGTGTTTCAATATATCTCTCTTCCTATGAATATATATGAGACAACACTCAGTGGAACGTGAAAACGAGCTTAGACTCCTCGAAACCTTGGCTAACAACGATGTATTAATTCTTGACGGTAGATCCACTATTTGTTGCATGAGTTCCAATGGCTGCTGGATTTTATACATGCTACACCAAACATGTGCACTTTTGTTTCATGCCTATTTAATTGCTAAAGCTGACGCATCTTTTGACTTGTCTATCTATGAGAAAGATATACACGGATCGAACAACATCCGCATGCACCACGTACACGCCAAATATATAGTTGTATATTCACGTTAGTTATAGCCATGTGTTCCAAACGTGCTCTCAATGCATGACCTAATGGTGACTAATTAATTACGTGTGCATGTATAAGTTTTGGGCTATCTATACATGTATTGGACTATATATAATTGGACCAGATGTGTATACATGTATACAGTTGATTAGAGTTTAGAGGAGTATAAAAGGTAGAAGAAGGAGACCTCCTGTGGGAGCGCACGCAAAGAAAATAGAAGGGAAACGTCGGAGCCTTGCGGCCGCCGCAGCAGAAAACAGAGGCGACGCACGGGAAAAAAGAAGCAGGCGACAGGAGCGAAAAGCTAGTTCGGTGCTACAGTGCTTGCTACAGGAACGCTACAGTGTGCATGCAAGGAAGATCTCGGTGGCTGTGCTAAGCAAAGGGCAGTAGTAGCAAACTAGGAATAACGCCGCGTCGTTGTTTCTGTATGTGTGTGGAAATATATTTGTTTAACGTAAATTGAAAACTGTTGTCTAAGCCGTGATTATTAGCTACCGCTGAAATCGCTATCCTGTATTCGTTGGTGTATGGTTGCTTGCTAGCTTATCTAAATGATACAGACGCAAAATATAGATGAGCGTATGAGAATTGTATAGAATAGGAACTGTATGTAACACGATACTGATAGGATAGGAAGATGGTTTTGATTTGTCATATTTTTATCGTTTTATTGGGTTATATATGCGCATGGAAACTGTGATATCAACAGTTTATAAGAATTGCTATGCAATGGCGTGCGGCTGCGTAATAGCAAATAGATAGAGGTGGTATTAAAGATGATATATGAGAACCTGATGATAGCAAAGGTATCTAGCACTAAGCTTGAAGTGCTGTAACGACCCCCATTTTTACACCGAATGCAAAAATGGAAATCTAATGTGCTTGCAGTACTAGTCCCTGGATCAGTAGCTAGCACGCACATTTCAACATTTGGAATCACAACCATACAACATATTAATTAAGCGGAAACGAATAATTACATAAATATTACAACTCAGAGAATATAGCAGCAAAAGAAGCAAAGCCTTGTAGTGTACCCATCCAATCCCGCAGGCAACTGACCAGGCATAAATCCTTAGAAAAAGATCGCTTCAAAGAAGAACCCGCAACCTGCGATGAAACAAACCTTCGAAGCTTCGCATTCTAAACCACCTACAATATAATTAGGCAAGGGTGAGTACTTTACGTACTCAGCAAGACTTGAGCAAAATCCTATAATACATGCAGGCTATTCCAAGGGAAAGGCTACTACAGTTAATTTGCATAAAGCGAATTTCATTTGTAAATCAAAGTTATTTGCAAACGGAATTTATAAGAGCAAGATTGATTGATATCAAATAAGTAAGGCATAGATAACACTCACCGTCCTCCATGACGCGAGTTCGAATCGATCATTGCCATCGCATGGCATATATCCAGTTCTTTGCCAACACATGGCACAACAGCTGATACCAATACTTGCCAACACATGGTATAGTATTGGGTCATCTGTGGGGGTAAGCTAACTTATAAAATAACCCTTTTTGAAAATACCAAAGCTAACATTGGAATGACTTCACCAAGTGCTCATGACCGCGAGCGCGGCTAATCGATTAGATTTAAACTCTGCAGAGGTGTACAACTTTACCCACAAGGAATGATCAACTCACCACGTCAGCCGTGGATCGCCATACAAGAGTATGCGAATGAGCGATCATACATAGTCATTACATTACCTAGACATGGCTTTGACCAGCCCGGGACGTTAACCCCCGCCCTGAAAACAGAGACACTCACCCAAGCCGTGGATCCACATTTATCACACCCAACACCACGTCTCTGTCCATGGCAGGGCGTACACCGTTGCACCGGCCAGGCAATTACCCATACGAACTGCATGGAAGCCCCTCACAAGCAAACCGAACTGGAATGCTTCCGCTACCTCCCGCCTACCAATGAGCAAAGCCATGTCTAATTAACATAACAAGCTATGGCTAACCCATCCTCACCCTTGTGGTTGCACGGAAATCTCGGATCAATAGCGTCCCATTGCTCGGTCCTTAAACTGACACGGGCGACACTTCACCCTACACTACGTGCAATTCCTGTTGCACAACCGGCTATTGCCAATAATCGCCCGCATCAACACATGGTTTTCTTTTGGGTTTTTAATCAAAGTACCCGCAACCAACAGTGCCATTTTCAATATTTTCAGGAAAACAAATATTGATTTGATCATGCACATTGCTGATTCTAAAGCATGGCTAAACAGGTTAATATGATCGCATATACCCATGATGACATTAAGTAATGCCTATCCTCAATCTACGGTTATCAAGGTTCACATGTTCATAATCATCAAAGGAGATTCACGAGACAACAGGTATAACTACCAAATCCACAAGATAGCAATTTACATAAAGTAATCGCATGCGTAAAACAATTTGATGCACAAAAGGAATATAAAATACTGGGATCAATGTGGTCAAAGGATGCTTGCCTTGCTTAATTGACGATTACGACGAAGGCAAGGATTGCGGTTGACGACGACGACGACGGAACCAACAACGTCGGGTTCTACTCGTCGAACAACGGAAATAAAGCAAATAAAAGACTTCAATAAGGGAAAAAAGAAAATTGATAGAAAGACAAATAAAACTCTTCACAAGAAACAGGGATTACTCTATATGAATTTATAAATCTTATTTTACGAATTCAAGATGCTAAAATTGGTTAGATTAATAGAATTAGTCATCAGATGCAAGCTTTCATTGATTTACTATTCACAATATGAGTTCAGTTAATACTTATCACTTACGGGTTTTGCTCTATTAGGATTCAGAGTCAAAGCAAGATGAAATAGGAATATTTTCTTAGATTACGGTAGATTATATCTTAGAGATCAATTCTAGGCTATTCTTTACTAAATCCAGATTTGGATGAATTGCTTTGCGAGTTAATGAATAGGCTTAAACGATCATGTTATATTATGAACGATTAGTTATTTATCTTTAATTGATTTCGCTTAGCATTTGTTTTACGTGGGTTAGATCTTCTGATTTAGGCTACTAATATCATTTCCATAATATTTGAGAAGGTTACGGTGATAAAAATATCTAATATCTGATTTCTTCATTCTTACGGTTCATATTATGAAGTTCAGGAAACTTAACACTTAAGGTTATTTGACTATTAGGATTTGTATGCAAGACATGATGAAATATGGTTATTTCTTCACAATAGGATGTTTTATAATTTGTATAACAATCCTAAGCTGATTCCATAAATTTTAGGCTTTGGCTGATACATTATATTCATTGTTGAAAAGGCTTAAGTGGCATTGCAAAGTTTAACATTATTCGGAATCGGCCAAAAAGTGTATCGCACGATTAACGATTAAGGGTTTTGAACTAGCTTGATTTAAATGGAGAGTAAGTTATAATTAAGATGTTTTTCCAGAATATGGTAGTATGAACTTTGTACAGTGATTCTAAACTAGTTTTACAAATGTTAGTATTTAGATGAGTTATTTAATCTACTAATGAAATAGTGCAAATGACCACCATGCAAACATTAAATTGGTCAAGATTCATTTTAAGTTTGCGACTATACTACACATGATCTTTTATTCATTTTTCAGGTATTAGCAGAGTACCATCCTAGAAATGTTTTAAAACTATTTTTACATTATTTCGACCTTAACCTTGGTAGATTAACTATTTATTTGCTGTTGTTGTTTGCACTTTCTTGCATTCAAAGAATGCAAGATAAGTTTTACTTTAAATATTTTTACATAATTGGTTCTCTATTGATTCCAGGAACTGCATATAAATTAATTTATTGTTTTATAAGGTATTCTGCTACTATTCTTACTAATGATCATACTAAGGTTCATTAATGGTCGCAATGCAATACATTAAACTTAGTTTAAATATTTAATATCTCTGCATAACTAGGCTTATTAAAATCCCGAAGCACATAATCATTTATTTTATGATTTTATAAGTTATATTTTTCATGTGAGTAATATTGTCCCTAATAGTGTGTTCATCTCATTTTAAATTTAAATAATTGTTCTATGATTCAAGAATTGAATATTTTTGTATATTTGAATTCATCTTGGTCTTAGCATCAAATAAAAATTTATATTATTATTTCTTGACCTATTGTTCACAGATTTAATATGAAGGCCATATTGAGGTTATATTTAAAGTTTACTTCAAATAATTGCTTTGTAGTTCAAATATTTAATATTTTTGCATATCTAGGATCTTCTTGATTTTATATAAATATACAAATTTATTTCACTAATTTCTGAGTAAAAATGCACAAGATATCAATGATTATATTTGCTTCGGTCGGGAAATATTAGGTGAAAAGGGAGAATACGCTTTCAACAATTGAAGACGCACTCCAGAGCTTCAACAGCTACTGCCCTTGCGCCACTGATGACTGGGCCCCCTCGGCAGAGAGACAGAGCAGAGCATCAACTAGGGCTCAACGGCGACGGCTTCCCGGCGATGCTCCGGCGAAGGCGACATCATAGAGAGCATCAGCTCGGCAAGGAGAATTCGGGGGAGGTGTCAATTCGGCCGGAGATGCAGCAGGCAGGGGCGCAGCCGAGCTTGGGCGGCAGCCATGGTGGTGACCAAACGGAGAAGATGAACAGAAGCATTAGGAGTGAAATCGGTTGCACATTAAGCATCAGGGGACACTAGTGGTTCCATTTTTGAGTTTACCTTGACCGGAGAATCACCGAGGAGGGCTGTCCACAGTGGCCGGCTGGGGGGGGGAGAAGAGCGCACGGCAGCAGCACGATTCCACATGAAGAACTGGGAATATTGTTGAGGGCTTCTGATTCTCAGAGCTTGAAGATGCTAAAGCCCGAAGGAATTGGAGAATGGGTCTTCGCACCACAGGAATTGAAACTGGTGTTTCAGCTTCGGGGTATTTGGTAATGGCGGAAAGGGAAGAAGGCTGGGGCGTCTCGGCTGTAGAGAGAAAGGGAAGAAGTGAGGAGATAAGAACACTGCCTCTGTGACCACAGGGAGCAACGTATTGGCTGAGAGACTGCGAATGAGTTGGCCTTGGTTGGGATTGGTCTCGGTTGTAGCTTCACCGAATGCGACAAGGCAAATGACGCTGCGGTATGGCGAGAGAGAGAACGAGGACGAACGTGTTGATGATCGTGGCTACGATGAGGTGAGGATGACGCTGAGGACGCGACAATTCGAAGGAGCGATGCACTGAATCGGAGCTGGTCAAGCTGCGCTGGCTCGGGAAGCTTCCGCTCGGTCGCAAGAACAGGGAGAAGAAGAAACTGACAGGTGGGGACTGGGTCCAGTAGTCAGTGAGGGGAAAAGCCAAAACAATTGGTCCCGCTTGGATGGCTCTAGAACCAGATTTTTTTTGTGCTACCAATCAGGGTAGAAAATATCCAAACTTTTTGACCATGGTATTTGAATATATTTTGATGCCTGGTAAAAATTTTAGATTAAACTAAGTTACCGAAAAATTATAAATATTCTGACAACAGTGACTGCTCCTAGATTCTTGTTTCAGATTTTGATTTTCCTTTGATATCAATTGGAGTCTATTATTTTTAAAACTTTGTTTTTCAATTGTATTTGATATCATAATTCTTCTGTAAAATTTTCAGCTCAAAATATAGTTCCATTATTTTATAAAAATTCTGAAATTGCAATTTCCTTATTTTTGGAGTTTCTATTTTTAAATTCTAAAAAGTCCTAAAGCACATTATTAATTTATAATATTTTTACCGGAGGTAGATATTGCATTTAGTATTTCATGATAAATTTTTCAGCTCCAGATAAGATTTATAAGTATTTTATAAATTCTGACAATGCATTGTTTTGATTTAAAAGTTGTCTTTTCATTTTACATCTTCATTTGTTTATGCATAAAATTTCAATTGCTGGCTAAAATGATTAGATTGAATGATCAGGGTTCTCATGGAAATTTTTATAAATTTTTACTTTTTACATTTTTGCCTTTTCTCCTTTTCATTCTTTATTTCCATTTGTTGAATTTTTCTTGCAACACGAAAATCCAAGAACTCCAAATAAAAATCAATAATGCCAAGAAAACTCAGAAAGATTAATATTCAAATTCAAAATATTGATTTTTATTTTATTAAAATTTTGGGATGTTACAGATCTACCCCCCTTACAGAAATCTCGACCCCGAGATTTGGCGGGTCTAAGGGAAAAGTATTTCTAAAAAAAGTTAGGAAACTTCTCCTTGAGTCGGTCTTCTCGTTTCCCAAATTGCTTCTTCTTCAGAGTGATTACTCTGCTGAATCTTGATCATCTTGCAGAATTTATTACGAGTGTGACGTTCAGTTTCTTTTAAGATTTTAGTCGGATACTTCCGATAGGTTAAATCAGGTTTTAGATCGATTTCCACTAGTTAGGTGAGTTTGGAAGGGAGACGAAAATATTTCCTTAACTGCGATACCTAGATGATATGATGAACACCAGAGCTAGGATGACAACGCTAACTTACATGCCTTTCTCCCATCTTCTAAATGATACGATATGGCCTAATATATCGTGGCACCAGGGTATCTCAGATTTGGGAACGGTGAACACCACGAACCTTGCAAATCTTGAGGATGAGATAGATTTGGGGATTCTTTATCGGAGGTGACTTTGTCGTTTGATTGACACTTCGTCTTCATTGCAATTGCTTTACTGGACTTCGTCTTGTGATTCCAAGCTGACGTGCAAGAAATAGAGAAGAGTTCTATGTTCAATTTTAGGTAAGTAGATGAGAGATACTAATACTTTCTACATACCTCTTTTGATTGTATAATTAGGATTGTCGATAAGGGTAGCTTAATCCATATAGTGGCATGTGGTATGTTTAAAATTTTTGAGGTGAGAGATAGGTTGCATTGTCATTAGATTCACTTGGAAAGAACTGAATGTTTAATACCAAGAGGGATATTTGAATACAATGATTGATATGCATAATTCAACATCTGTTGATGAAATGAGTTGAGGAAGAAATGTCATTTCGGGTTGGCTTTAAATTGAAAACATGGTAGAAATAATTCAAGTATTGGATTGAGGTAAAAGGATTGTAAGGTGATTCTGATGATTTAACTTGTTTCATCATTTTAATAAACAGAGGGTTTTTGATTTTCTTTGGATTTGGTAATTATGAAGGAATGAAATGTACAGAATCAAAAGATTGATTTCAGGAATTGATCACACAAAAGACATACTCAATACCATATTAAGAGTCGGGTACAACCATATGAGGAATATATTTACATTTAGAGCCTATCATCGAGGTAGGGATTGTCCTGAGTATTAGACGTTTTCTAGGTCTCCAAAATAGATTAGAAGTTACTAATATCTTTTTTTTGACAAAGGGAAGTAGGACTTTTCTTAGGCAGATGTTGGCCTTCAGATTCTTGAGATCGTCCTGGCAGTTGCTGGATTACTTCATGAGGTTGAAGTCAAGATGGATTCCGCTTCTGCTTTGGGCATTTGTTGGCATAATGTCCACTCTCACCACAACGGAAACAGACAATATTGGCCTTTCGGTTTTGTGTATCAGATAGATGATCGTTCTTGGGGTAAGCATCTTCGTTCAATTGCCTCTTCTTTAATTGATCCTTTGGGTAAATTGCTTCAAATTTGATTTCTCCTATTATTGGAGACATCATTTCAACTGGAGCGACTTCTGGAATGACTATGTTACTAGGAGATATTTGCTCTCTTTGGGGGCACTGATTAGCAAAGTGACTCGTCTCGCGACAAACAAAGCACCTCTTTTTCTGTCGATCATATAAGCAACTTGCTTTTGATTTTAATTCCCCTACTCTTGGAGTTATAATCTTGACAGTAGTGATTTCGGGCCTGACCATAGTTGTAGCAGGTATTTGTTCTTCCTAGGGGCATTGCTTAGCAAGATGGCCCACTTGGTGACAGTTGAAGCATTCACGCTTTTCTCGTGGCAGCTTGTTGGGCACAATTATATACTCAATACGGTCTCCGTTGCCAATCTCATCTCGCCGCTTCTTAGGACATTCCTTAGTCCAATGACCTTCTTCTTCACATAAGAAACATGCTGATAGTGACGGCCATTTACTGCTTTCCGGATGGAAATTGTCATGATTGAAGTGTTGTTTCTTTGATTCTTCAAGCGATTTCTCTTGCATAGCTTTTCTTTTATTTGCCAACTCTTGAGCAACTAAGGCTCGAAGTTTTTCTCGTTGATGCTGAACTGCAGCAGTAACTAATGGATCAAGGGGGCACTGCGGTGGATAATGATCTCGACCTTCACAAAGGAAGCAAGTAATGTTGTCCATAGGACATTTTCCAGGAGAATGATTTCCTTCACAACTGGAATAGTTGATTGGATGCTCATCATCAGCGTGACCTATTTCCCCACACCGAATGCAAGCACGGGCTTCGGATTTGCTGGGTTGACAATACTTTAAGGAGCAACGATTAGGTACTAAATAAGATGTAGTAGGGGCTTTTTGATCCAAACAATTTGTTCTCTCGGCAATAGCTGGATTATGATCTTCATTTCGAGGTTGAAGGCCTGGTAGGATTTTACTTCCAAGCTTTTTGCTAAGGGACCTCGTCACAGGCATCCTGCAACGATATTTATTAAGACAAAGTTATTTAGACGGAGTTTATTTTTAGTTACAAGACAACGTTTCGTTCTTTAAAAGTTTAATGTATATTATTATTATCATTTCCAGGGATTGACTCATTGTGAATTTCAACCGAAAGGTTCTTACGAGAGTAATCCAACCGACAATACAAGGTACTCTTCAATTAAGAATTTAAAGAACACCAATTATAATGTCGATTATCATATCAGAGTTGTAGGGTTTCTAACCACTAGTAATTCCTTATATAGTTTTAAGTTTGCATATTTTGAGGATTCATGTGATTGTAGGTTAACTAATTGTTATTTGATAGAGAAGTCTTTTATTTAAGATCATCATTCAGATTTCATAGTAATGGATTCTATTTCTTCTGGTTTAGAATTTCTATATATGATCCTTCATGACAGATTGATGGGGGGGATGATGAAGAACTTCTTGTGGTGGCTAGTCGTAACTACTTTTGACGATTGTTTGTTTGTTGATGTGTTGATCCGGTTGCTGAAGATGGATCCTGAAGTTTTGTGCAAACTTTGTATGCATGAACATGGGCATCTATGTCAATGCCGTGAACTTGCATACTTAGCGAAAAATCTTATGTCCAGATCCTTGGATAGCGTTGAGTTTTGTGTTGTTATGATGCTTCACGTAGTGATATAAAACTTGATCTTTCAATTCAGTGCTAACATAGCTATGATTTTATATTCAATCTCTTGGTTTATAAGGGTTACTTTGTGTCATACGAGTACATAGTTTCCATGTTTAAAGTTTGCAGCAAATTCTTTTACAGCATTACTCTAGTTCTCTGACTGTCTATTAGTAATTGTTCCTAAAGGAAGGATGTCAGAATGATAATTTGGATAAGAAACGGATTTAGAACGAAAGGAAAGATTGCACCATGACCCTAGTTGTGCAATATATAAAATCTTTTGAAGGTCTATACTTCTAAGATAATACTTTATATTTTTAATTGCTCCATAACTATTGGTTAAGTATGCATTACAAAAGTTTCCCGTAATAATATTACAGACAGAAATTTTAGTTAATCAAATTGTAACACACTTTTATTTATTATATAAGAATTATACATTTTCTTGTATCCCAGCAAAGTTTTATTACGCTCACCTACTACTTTATGGTCATGCCTCCCATTCTAGCATCAAGGGGTTTGCCTAAAGATTCTGCAGTAGAAGTGCTTTCCGAAGGTAGTAGAAGCAATTTTTAGAGCATTAATTTGTTAGAGAATCTTGAGGGCGAGTAGTGTCAGCATGTGGCATGATTGTAATGAAGATATTTGTTAAGTTCTGATATATAGATTTGACAAGATTAGTTGACATTAGAATTTATTGATTACAACAACTTGTGGTGACATTTTCTTAAGTAGTCCTTGGTACTGCCATATAAAGTGTACGAGGAAAAGGTGGTTTTAGTGTAGTTGAGCAAAGGAAAATAGAAAGAGTGGGTATTAGCTATGGGGAGAAGACAACAGAGGTTGTGCTGCTAAAGCAGGGTATTCAACAAATAAAGGTTGGGACGGCCTACTACGTTTTTGCTGCGCAACTCTGATGATAATGCTTGTCCAAGGCTTGTACTAATCCTATGAGGTTACAATGAATTTTATTTTGAATATCGTTAGGATTTTGATAATAACTTTTTTTTTGATTAAAATTTCTTATTAAGTAGGGTAACACATCGTAAATTTCAACCTAGTGGTTTAACCTTCACGAGAGTAACCCAAAAGCAATACAAAAGATTTACAACAAAATGTTTAACAACACAGAAGCAATATGTATATATTTTGCTTAGTATGTAGGAAGGATATCTAAGGTTTTTCTTCTACTAACCATATGTATTTATGCATAGTAGGTTTACTGCATAACTAGAATAACGTGTAGTTGTATAGTGCTATCTTTTATTGTAGATTATTTAGCGACGAGTTTCTTTTAATCTTCACACCACTTGTTGCGTTAGTCTTCTGAGGCTTCAATGAAGTCGGAGAAGTTGTGATGTTTCATTGCTTCTATCTTCTTGAAGTTGCTGATGCAGACATCACGACGATGTTGATTTATTACCGAAATTATTTCCAAAAGATTTGTTGGTGACTTCCATTTTGCAAAAGACAAGGAAAGAAATATTTCTAGAAAGAATAACTTAAGAGTGGAGAAACAAAATTCTACACAGGGGAAGATGAGTAGGTAGATGAGGAGATTAAATTCTATAGACAGGAAAGAGTATACAGATAAGAAGATTAATTTCTATAGATGGGAAAATAGTATATGTGTAACTGATGCTACGAGTAACATTAATTATACACATGCTCTTTTTATATTTCTTTTTAGAAAAACAGAGTTCCTGATTTCCTTTCCAGTTTTTGTTTTAATATTCACTCAAAGGTTTTTATTTAGAAGAATATAATTTTTCCGGTTCTATCTCTGTCTCATAGCACATAATTTCGGCAAAGCAATGGGGTGAGTTGTGAGGCATGTTTAGAGATTATTATGGGAAAAGATTAGGTTTTTAACTAGCCTATAGCAGCTTAAGTTAGTTTGGTGTTACTAATGTGGTAAGATCTTAACTTCCTTTATGCATGAATGGTGAGATCTCAAGCAAAGCTAAGAGTAGTAATAGAGACCATATTACTAATCCTGTTGAGACTTGATTTGTGAAAGGTTAATAACTATGATGGTTACATAGGTGAGAAACCGTACAGAGAGGAGATAAGTTCATAATAAGTTCTATGGAGAGAAGATACAGACTATGTTATGATTTCTTATTTATCCTATGGTTTGAATTTTTAATATTCATACATGAGGACAACTTATTGTGAAACTTCAACCTAGAGGTTAAGTTCACACATAAATCAGTCCTAACATTCAGAATAATAACAAATTTCAAGTGGCAAGACATAACAACAACATATATTGCTCTATATAACTAGAGCAGAATAATATGCTACGCATAAGGGTTCTCATCTTAAGTTTGATCCTAACGTATTCTAATCTTCTGCCTTTTACTGTTGGGCAACATCGGCTCTTGACAAAGCAGGATCTTCAATCTTCACTTTTGCTTTGTCGAGGTTAGCGAAGTGCTGCATGTTTTCTTGGAATGGTTGGCGTAGATGTTGCAGCCTTCATCGGTTGGCATGAAGGATGACAGCAACAAGTCTTGATCGTCTTCAGAACAAATGGCAAAGTTGAACTACTGGCGAGAATTTCTTTTAAGGAAAGAGGTATTTGTTTACAAAACAAATTGAAGGTGGGGATAAGAGTAGAATTCTTAAGAATGGGAAAAGAATAGCAAATCCTACATTTTGCAATTATAGCAACTTTTGGAAGTAAGATTTTGAATTCTCTTATTCTAATGCTAGCGACCATTCTATCTAAGGTTTATCTCATGTCAAGATAGCTCGATACCAAAGTCAGACGACCCCCATTTTTACAATCAATGCAAAATGGAAATCTAATGTGCTTGCAAGACTAGTCCTCGGATCAAGAGCTAGCACGCACATTTCAACATTTGGAATCACAACCATACAACATATTAATTAAGCGAAAACGAATAATTACATAAATATTACAACTCAGAGAATATAGCAGCAAAAGAAGCAAAGCCTTGTAGTGTACCCATCCAATCCCGCAGTAACCGACTGCATAAATCTTAGAAAAGATCGCTTCAAAGAAGAACCCGCAACTGCGATGAAACAAACCTTCAAGCTTCGCATTCTAAACCACCTACAATATAATTAGGCAAGGGTGAGTACTTTACGTACTCAAAGAAGACTTGAGCAAAATCCTATAATACATGCAAAGCTATTCCAAGGAAAGGCTACTACAGTTAATTTGCATAAAGCAAATTTCATTTGTAAATCAAAGTTATTTGCAAACGGAATTTATAAGAGCAAGATTGATTGATATCAAATAAGTAAGGCATAGATAACACTCACCGCCCTCCATGACGCGAGTTCGAATCGATCATTGCCATCGCATGGCATATATCCGCTTCTTTGCCAACACATGGCACAACAAATGATACCAATACTTGCCAACACATGGTATAGTATTGGGTCATCTGTGGGGTAAGCTAACTTATAAAATAACCCTTTTGAAAATACCAAAGCTAACATTGGAATGACTTCACCAAGTGCTCATGACATGCGCGCCGCTAATCGATTAGATTTAAACTCGCAGAGGTGTACAACTTTACCCACAAGGAATGATCAACTCACCACGTCACCGTGGATCGCCATACAAGAGTATGCGAATGAGCGATCATACATAGTCATTACATTACCTAGACATGGCTTTGACCAGCCGGACGTTAACCCCGCCCAAAAACAGAGACACTCACCCAAGCCGTGGATCCACATTTATCACACCCAACACCACGTCTCGTCCATGGCGGGCGCATACCGCTGCACCGCCAGCAATTACCCATACGAATCGCATGGAAGCCCTCACAAGCAAACCGAATCGAATGCTTCCGCTACCTCCCGCCTACCAATGAGCAAAGCCATGTCTAATTAACATAACAAGCTATGGCTAACCCATCCTCACCCTTGTGGTTGCACGGAAATCTCGGATCAATAGCGCCCCATTGCTCGGTCCTTAAACCGACACGGCGACACTTCACCCTACACTACGTGCAATTCTGTTGCACAACCGCTATTGCCAATAATCGCCGCATCAACACATGGTTTTCTTTTGGGTTTTAATCAAAGTACCAAGAACCAACAAGGCCATTTTCAATATTTTCAGAAAACAAATATTGATTTGATCATGCACATTGTCGATTCTAAAGCATGGCTAAACAGGTTAATATGATCGCATATACCCATGATGACATTAAGTAATGCCTATCCTCAATCTACGGTTATCAAGGTTCACATGTTCATAATCATCAAAGGAGATTCACGAGACAACAGGTATAACTACCAAATCCACAAGATAGCAATTTACATAAAGTAATCGCATGCGTAAAACAATTTGATGCACAAAAGGAATATAAAATACTGGGATCAATGTGGTCAAAGGATGCTTGCCTTGCTTAATTGACGATTACGACGAAGGCAAGGATTGCGGTTGACGACGACGACGACGGAACCAACAACGTCGGGTTCTACTCGTCGAACAACGGAAATAAAGCAAATAAAAGACTTCAATAAGGGAAAAAAGAAAATTGATAGAAAGACAAATAAAACTCTTCACAAGAAACAGGGATTACTCTATATGAATTTATAAATCTTATTTTACGAATTCAAGATGCTAAAATTGGTTAGATTAATAGAATTAGTCATCAGATGCAAGCTTTCATTGATTTACTATTCACAATATGAGTTCTGTTAATACTTATCACTTACGGGTTTTGCTCTATTAGGATTCAGAGTCAAAGCAAGATGAAATAGGAATATTTTCTTAGATTACGGTAGATTATATCTTAGAGATCAATTCTAGGCTATTCTTTACTAAATCCAGATTTGGATGAATTGCTTTGCGAGTTAATGAATAGGCTTAAACGATCATGTTATATTATGAACGATTAGTTATTTATCTTTAATTGATTTCGCTTAGCATTTGTTTTACGCGGGTTAGATCTTCTGATTTAGGCTACTAATATCATTTCCATAATATTTGAGAAGGTTCTGGTGATAAAAATATCTAATATACAGATTTCTTCATTCTTACCGGTTCATATTATGAAGTTCAGGAAACTTAACACTTAAGGTTATTTGACTATTAGGATTTGTATGCAAGACATGATGAAATATGGTTATTTCTTCACAATAGGATGTTTTATAATTTGTATAACAATCCTAAGCTGATTCCATAAATTTTAGGCTTTGGCTGATACATTATATTCATTGTTGAAAAGGCTTAAGTGGCATTGCAAAGTTTAACATTATTCGAATCGCCAAAAAGTGTATCGCATTTATTAACGATTAAGGGTTTTGAACTAGCTTGATTTAAATGGAGAGTAAGTTATAATTAAGATGTTTTTCCAGAATATGGTAGTATGAACTTTGTACAGTGATTCTAAACTAGTTTTACAAATGTTAGTATTTAGATGAGTTATTTAATCTACTAATGAAATAGTGCAAATGACCACCATGCAAACATTAAATCGGTCAAGATTCATTTTAAGTTTGCGACTATACTACACATGATCTTTTATTCATTTTTCAGGTATTAGCAGAGTACCATCCTAGAAATGTTTTAAAACTATTTTTACATTATTTCGACCTTAACCTTGGTAGATTAACTATTTATTTGCTGTTGTTGTTTGCACTTTCTTGCATTCAAAGAATGCAAGATAAGTTTTACTTTAAATATTTTTACATAATTGGTTCTCTATTGATTCCAGGAACTGCATATAAATTAATTTATTGTTTTATAAGGTATTCTGCTACTATTCTTACTAATGATCATACTAAGGTTCATTAATGGTCGCAATGCAATACATTAAACTTAGTTTAAATATTTAATATCTCTGCATAACTAGGCTTATTAAAATCCCAGAAGCACATAATCATTTATTTTATGATTTTATAAGTTATATTTTTCATGTGAGCAATATTGTCCATAATAGTGTGTTCATCTCATTTTAAATTTAAATAATTGTTCTATGATTCAAGAATTGAATATTTTTGTATATTTGAATTCATCTTGGTCTTAGCATCAAATAAAAATTTATATTATTATTTCTTGACCTATTGTTCATGATTTAATATGAAGGCCATATTGAGGTTATATTTAAAGTTTACTTCAAATAATTGCTTTGTAGTTCAAATATTTAATATTTTTGCATATCTAGGATCTTCTTGATTTTATATAAATATACAAATTTATTTCACTAATTTCTGAGTAAAAATGCACAAGATATCAATGATTATATTTGCTTCTTAGGGAAATATTAGGTGAAAAGGAGAATACGCTTTCAACAATTGAAGACGACTCAGAGCTTCAACACCATCGCCCTTGCGCCATCGATGATCGGCCCCTCTCGCAGAGAGACAGAGCAGAGCATCAACTAGGGCTCAACGGCGACGGCTTCCCGGCGATGCTCCGTGAAGGCGACATCATAGAGAGCATCATCTCGGCAAGGAGAATTCGGGAGGTGTCAATTCGCCGAGATGCAAGAGGTGGGCGCAATGAGCTTGGCGGCACCATGGTGGTGACCAAACGGAGAAGATGAATGAAGCATTAGGAGGAAATCGGTTGCACATTAAGCATCGGGGACACTAGTGGTTCCATTTTTGAGTTTACCTTGACCGGAGAATCACCGAGGAGGGCAGCCCACAAGTGGTGGTGGGGGAGAAGAGCGCACGCAGCAGCCGACGATTCCACATGAAGAATCGAATATTGTTGAGGGCTTCGATTCTCGAGCTTGAAGATGCTAAAGCCCAAGGAATTGGAGAATGGGTCTTCGCACTACGTGAATTGAAACCGTGTTTCACCGGGTATTTGGTAATGGCGAAAGGGAAGAAGGTCAGCGCGTCTCTACCAGAGAGAGAAAGGGAAGAAGTGAGGAGATAAGAACACGCCTCTGTGACCACAGGAGCAACGATACGAGAGATCGCGAATGAGTTGGCCTTGGTTGGGATTGGTCTCGGTTGAAGCTTCACCGAATGCGATAAGGCAAATGACGCTGCGGTATGGCGAGAGAGAGAACGAGGACGAACGTGTTGATGATCGTGGCTACGATGAGGTGAGGATGACGCTGAGGACGTGACAATTCGAAGGAGCGATGCACTGAATCGGAGCTGGTCAAGCTGCGCTGGCTCGGGAAGCTTCCGCTCGGTCGCAAGAACAGGGAGAAGAAGAAACAGACAGGTGGGGCCTGGGTCCAGTAGTCAGTGAGGGGAAAAGCCAAAACAATTGGTCCCGCTCGGATGGCTCTAGAACCAGATTTTTTTGTGCTACCAATCAGGGTAGAAAATATCCAAACTTTTTGAACATGGTATTTGAATATATTTTGATGCCTGGTAAAAATTTTAGATTAAACTAAGTTACCGAAAAATTATAAATATTCTGACAACAGTGACTGCTCCTAGATTCTTGTTTCAGATTTTGATTTTCCTTTGAGATCAATTGGAGTCTATTATTTTTAAAACTTTGTTTTGCAATTTTATTTGATATCATAATTCTTCTGTAAAATTTTCAGCTCAAAATATGATTCCATTATTTTATAAAAATTCTGAAATTGCAATTTCCCTATTTTTGGAGTTTCTGTTTTTAAATTCTAAAAAGTCCTAAAGCACATTATTAATTTATAATATTTTTACCGGAGGTAGATATTGCATTTAGTATTTCATGATAAATTTTTCAGCTCCAGATAAGATTTATAAGTATTTTATAAATTCTGACAATGCATTGTTTTGATTTAAAAGTTGTCTTTTCATTTTACATCTTCATTTGTTTATGCATAAAATTTCAATTGCTGGCTAAAATGATTAGATTGAATGATCAGGGTTCTCATGGAAATTTTTATAAATTTTTACTTTTTACATTTTTGCCTTTTCTCCTTTTCATTCTTTATTTCCATTTGTTGAATTTTTCTTGCAACACGAAAATCCAAGAACTCCAAATAAAAATCAATAATGCCAAGAAAACTCAGAAAGATTAATATTCAAGTTCAAAATATTGATTTTTATTTTATTAAAATTTTGGGATGTTACAAGTGCAGGCTAAAAAACGGAGTCCTTTGCATTTTCTCACATTTAAACTCAGGCATATCTGAAATATTCAAATCACCCGGTAAGTCCTTCTTACGTTTCTTCAACACACCAAAAGTTATGACATCCCGCTTCTGCCACTTCATTTCTGAAATTTTTAAACCAAACAAATGGCAGAATGATGCCTTATATCACTATAGAATGTGTCCTGATAAAAGAGAGCGAGATTAACAGAGCTGCAACACATCTTTAAGAACATTTCTCAAATTTTCACCCAAAAAATATACCTTAATAAGAAAATAACCAGAATGATCGTGTTGCCTAGCCACCTCCATCAACATATCAGTCAAGCAGTAAATATCGTCCTTAAAATCTTCGAGGAGCTGGCCTCCTAACACAAGAAACCCATCTTTGCTGGGAACAAAGATCAGCATAAAAACTAATCTATACACACATCTCACCTTAAAAATAAGCATGTGCAACTAAAGTCTAACATATTACTTTCACAGAGCCATATCTCCTCATAAATTCTAATACAAAAATTACCTTAGGAAAGACTACAGGGCTGCGTTCCTCGTATTTCGAAACTTTGTTCTGGGACAAAAAAAATCGTAAGAGTAAAATTCATAGGATAAAAAAGAGCTTGTGTAAAGAGAAGCTACAAATGAAATAAACTAAAATGGCTAATACAAACCTTGAAAGCTGCACCGATGTATTTAAAAGATCTTGGCATATCAATTTTCTCAGCCGATGCCTTAGGAACCTTTGGACATCACAAAATTAGGCCTGCACTGAGAAGAATTTTTTTTACAGACCACGATAAGAAAAATAACAGACCAATTAAAATCAACAAATTTATGGTCTTGAGTGGATAACATATCGATAATCATAGACAATTGTACGACTTGGCATGATTCAATGTTTCAACTCCTATCAACAACAGAAAAATCATCAGTTAGTCACAAGCCAATTCAGTTTCCTAAAAAATGTCTAGTAATATTTAACGCAGAAGATGGACACAGATAATTTGGTAACCGGTAATGCAAGAGCTGCCATTATATGAATCACTCAAGAGCCCATGCGTGCACTACATACACAGCAGAAATAATGTATGGCTAAAGCAAAACGTAATTGCTTCAAAGTGTCTGAGAGCTACATTAATCTGTACTCTAAAAAGTGACCCAATTTCGGACAACATTTCGAATAAATGCGCCTCATTGATTCAAACCTTCAAAAAGACATTTCTAGTTATTCCCATGAAGGCATAATTCCCAATCCCTATATGCGATATAAAATTATTTCATGGTTGCAGCAAGTAGAACCTTGTCCTAGACTTGCTGAAGCATGCAAAGATAATCAAAATGGCATAAAAAATATAATCTTCTGCAAGACATGTTAAAGTATCTTAAAGAAAACTTCCTTTGGCGCTAACCATGCAACGGTCATCGAGTTTGATTAAAATGCTCAAGCAGTCTGAGCTGGAAAAAATAAGAGGGAGCTGTAGTTAGCGAACAATCAGGACAGTAGTATAAGGAACAGGCAAAATCAATCTAAAATTGGCAATATATGTTAAGGAAATAAATTCATCAGCTTAGTATTTGATTGAAGTACTCATCGGCGACTCTATAGCAGGGACAATAGCACCATAGACAGCTACTCAACTTTTAGCAGGAACAGCCAAACCAGGAACAACTATTGCCATGATTACAACTGCAACAACATACTTAGTGAACGACTTCAATGGCATGCCAGCAATGCAAATATTCAGATCCCAATAATTATGCACTACAAACCAAAGGACCATCAAACTTGCAATACCCACAAAGGTGAAGTATGATGTCAAGCTTTTGTTAGTAAAGAACCGTGCCACATAATAGCCAGAAATCATCGGGGGCGGAAGGAACTGAAAAAGAATAATGAGAATACTTGAGAACGGATTATGGATTGAGCAACAAAAATAATAGATAATAGCTTGGAATACTGATGCTGCACGTTCAAGGCCATGGAAGAACTTGTTAAAGAAGTATAAAGCAGCCCTAAATACAAAAAGGATTATTCCCTAGATTCAATTCCATGTTATTGTAAGATCAGACATCAGGACGAACCGGTTGTGGTTGCAACACAATATGGCGCCAGTGTGCCATTACCAATAAGCCAGACGAAGATTAGCTTATTTCATTATATCTCTAATGAGAAAACTGCATCCTACGACCAACCACCCAACAAACAGGTCTATCCACAGTTCCACACCCTGCAACCTCAAGACTCCATCCTACAGTCGAATATGCAAGAAATGTGACTCTGCACACCCAGCAACCCCAAAAACATTTTAGAGAGAGAGACCCCTTGCTATTGCTAATCTACAACCCTTGATTGATTTCATGATGCTCATATGCTCTGGGACTTGTTTACTATGATTCTATGAAATCTGAGCACAAGCAGAGGAAGAACATCATTTTTCATTAATGTTACATAACACTACATTCATATGTTCTAGACTGCTAGATAAACTTTTCAAAGAAGGGGAAAGTATCACCTGGCACAGATCTATCTGCTTTTAAACATACATTATACTTTGGCACAGTTTTGCAGCAGCAAATCTATAGTATGATTTATAAAGAATTTTAAGATAATTATTCAGCAATAACCATAGCCAATGACTTCACCAGCATCAACACTACCATGATTTGATTACTTAGCAACAAAATCACCAAAAGGTGTAATAATAATACCAGGAGGTCCAGGAGGGAACTACAGAACATAAGGATCCAGCTACAGCATTTCCAGAAAAAAATGAACCAGCTTCAGCAAAATATACTTTGATATGCATTATTGAACAAGAAACCCAAGGTCAGCTAGAAAAGGTAGTACATAATTGAAGAGCATCCACAGCAGAAACTGCCATGTATTACCGAACAACTTTGATATGGGAACACAGTGCCGCAATTAATGATGATTGAAATATGGGTAATAATACTCTCCCATACAGTAGTTATTTCTAAGTCTAAACAGATTGTCGTGATCTATTATGAATTCTAAATCCTAATCAAACTCAATCACTGGAAAAGCCGATAACATTTACGGAACTAATTCAACACAAGAACTTAGATCATCCAGACCAACTGCCAAGCAAATGCATGACTGACAAAGTCAACTATAGAGCGGTCTTGGTGGCACCTTGCAACAAACAGGACAGCAGCTAAAATGGACAGACAGCTAAAAGAATACACAAAATAAAAAATCGAGACACCGGCAGTATTTAACTAAAGGTTAAATATCCTTAGCCACCTTGTTTTATCACCAATATTAATATTCAATGAAAAAGTACTATAGAGTGTAAAACAATTATGCAACAGTGCGATAGCAAACAACTCTATAATAACCTACACTACAGGAGTACTAAACTCTACATCCATCAAAATTATTTCAAGAGTTTTGTTGACCTCATATTTCAGAATACAATACATACTTCATTCCATAGTTCATACAAGTTGTTAGTTCAAGATAGAATGCAATATGCATCAAGCAATAAAAACAACGAAATCAACTAACTCAAACACTATTGAGAAAGCATTCTAAGCAGATATTGCTATCAAGCGGGTTGCAACATACAATAAGAGGGAATCCGATGACCACAGCACCTGCTCCACTAACAAGCACCGCCAACCCCGTAAAAGCCACCAGCTAATAGCATCTCTATCCTTCCCAGCAGCATGGGCTGCCAGACCCAAAGCACCACCAAGCATTGTGACTGTTACAAGCAGGGTAATTCAGTGGTGGTGGAGCATGAATGTACCTTCCAAACGCATGAAATACAACCCGGACCTCAAAGCAAAGCACCACCACGACCAGTGCAACCAAGCCATTTGCCATCCTTATCTGGTCCATTGTGCATGCATCCCTAGTAATCCACCACAGCGCACCATGTGTGGACGCATAGAGCTGGAACAAGAATGGTATGAAGAACAGCAGCAACAAATCAGTAGTATGAAATATGGTTTTCTGTCTAGCATCTGATCAAAGCTGCATGTGACACTCTTTTCGTTGCTACTATAAGGTGCGACCCGACTGCCGGCCTGTGCGCCAGAAGCTGCCGCGTTTCTCGCCGGAGAAGGTCGCCATCATTAGAGAGAACCTGGACAAGCTCTTGAAGGCCGGGTTCATTCGCGAGATCGACCACTCCGAGTGGTTGGCCAACCCTGTCATTGTCCAGAAGAAGGGCGGAAAGTGGAGGATGTGTGTGGACCACACGGGGTTGAACTCGGCATAACCGAAGGACAACTTTCTACTCCCACTCATCGACCAGATCGTCGACTCCACCGCGAATGCCAGGATATTGAGCTTCCTAGATGCTTACTCGGGATACCACCAGATCAAGCTGGCGGTTGAAGATGAGAGCAAGACTTCGTTCATCACGCCGTTCGGGACCTACTGCTACATGACCATGTCGTTTGGTCTCCGTAATGCCGGCACGACCTTCCAGCGTCTGATGACCAAGACGTTCGATCCCCAGATCGGCCGTAACCTCGAGGTCTACGTGGATGATATCATCGTCAAGAGCTCTTCCGAGAGCGGCCACGTTCAAGACCTTGGGGAGACCTTCGCCAACCTGGACAAGCACAATATCAAGCTCAATCCGGAGAAGTGCATGTTCGGTGCTGCTTCAGGAAAGGTGCTCGGCTACATGATCGGGGGCTCAGGGGTCGGCTCGAACCCAGAGAAGATTGAGGCAATCGAGAGGATGGCGCCCCCGACCTCGGTAAAACAGGTACAATGCCTCACCGGCCGTATGGCCGCCCTTAGTAGGTTCATTTCAAGGCTTGGCGAGCGTGGGTTGCCATTCTTCAGGGCCTTGCGCAAGCAAGGAGGCTTCAAGTGGACTCCCGAGGCGCAGCGGTCGTTCGACGACCTGAAGGCGTACCTTTCAAGCCCGCCTTTGCTCACCACTCCGCAGCCGGGCGAGCAGCTGCTGCTCTACTTAGCAGCCACCGCCCAGGCTGTTAATTCCGTCTTGGTGGCCGAGCGGGATGCGCGGCAGCATCCGATCTACTACGTCAGCGAGGTCTTGCACGGCCCGAAGGAGCGCTACCCGCAGGTTCAGAAACTCTTGTACGCTCTTCTCATGGCCTCGCGCAAGCTCCGGCATTACTTCCAGGCGCACTCGGTGGTCGTCCCGAGCAGCTTTCCGCTCGGGGACATACTGAGGAACCCGGAGGCTGAGGGTCGCATCGCCAAGTGGGCCATGGAGCTGGCAACGTTTGACATCCGGGTCGTGGCGCGCATGGCTATCAAGTCGTAGGTGCTCGCCGACTTCGTGGTCGAGCAAACATCCCCTCCCGCTCCCGAGCCCGAGGTCGAGAAGGAGAAGCCCTGGATCATGTACTTCGACGGTTCGAGGTCTTTCAAGCGCTCGGGGGCTGGAGTTCTCATCCTTACTCCGCGCGGTGACCTCCTGAGGTATGTGGTTCGTTTTGGGTTTCCAGCGACCAACAACGTTGTAGAGTACGAGGCTCTCTTGGCAGGCCTGTAGGCCTGCAAGGCCCTGGGCGTGCGTCGGTTGATTGTACGGGGCGACTCTCAGCTCGTCGTTAACCAGTACAACAAGGAGTACCAGTGCTCGGAAGACTCAATGGATAAGTACCTTGCCGAGGCGCGCAAGATGGAGAAGTGGTTCCAGAACCTGGAGATCACGCATGTGGTGCAAAAGGACAACTCCGATGCCGATTTCCTCTCCAAGCTTGGGTCGTCTGACGACGAAGTCCCTCATGATGTGATCTTGGAAACCCTAGCGTCTCCCTCCATCTCCGATCAAGAGGCCTCGGTCGCCTTCATCGAAGGCATCCCCTCGTGGGCCGACCCAATTCATCGTTTCCTAGCGACGGGTGAGCTCTCGGCCGAGCCAGCGGAAAGGAGCAGGATCAAGCGCCAGGCGAGCTCATATAAACTCGCGGATGGCAAGCTGTATCGTCAGAATCTTTCCAGCATCCTGACGAGGTGTGTCACCACAGAGGAGGGTAAGTACCTGCTACGTGACATTCATTCAGATCTATGCGGAGCACACTCTTCTTTCAGGATCATGGTCAGGAAGGCTTTCCGCATGGGGTTCTACTGGCCCACGGCACTTCAGGACGCGCGCAACATTGTCTGCACCTGTCGAGCTTGCCAGTTCCATGCTCGGAAATCGCATCAGCCTGCCTACGCGCTCCAGACCATCCCGCTCGCTTAGCCCTTCTCGACCTGGGGGCTGGACATCCTCGGTCCTTTCCCGCAGGTGACCGGAGGGAAGAAGTTCCTGTTCGTCGCCATCGATACCTTCACCAAATGGATCGAGGCCGAGCCCGTCTCGACCATCACGGCTCGTGCGGCGATCAGATTCTTCCGCTTGTTCGTGGTCACCAGGTATGGAGTTCCGTGCAGAATCATTACTGACAATAGAACTCAGTTTACCAGTGAGCTGTTCTAGGAATACTGCGAAGACATAGGCACCAAAGTATGCTATGCTTCGGTCGCCCATCCGCAGAGCAATGGAGCAGTCGAGCGCACCAACGGACAAATCGTTCAAGGCGTGAAGAAACGAGTGTCAAATGAGCTCGAACGACACGGCCAGACCTGGGTGGACGAACTTCCCACCGTCTTATGGTCCATTCGTACCATGACCAGCCGGGCAACAGGGTCCACACCCTTTCGGCTCGTGTTCGCATCAAGTCGCCCCGCCTCCCGAGGTCACGCTGGCTCGCCAGGTCGACTTGGTCGATCGATCGACTTCGAGCAAGAGCGGTCCTTGACCTTACCTGGCGGAAGAAGTAAGATGCCGCATCGCTTACTACGATCGGCGATGAGAGTGCAAGCTCTTCGTAGACATGCGCCTCGACGGTGACGACCTAGGAGCTCCTTGTTGGGGACTTAGCCACGAGACGGATTCAGGCTCCGTCCAACACCAACAAGTTATCCCCACGGTGGGAGGGCCCCTATAGAGTTGTTTCAACAGATCACACGGGGGCTTACCGGCTAGCGATGCCCGATGGCAGAGAGCTCTCTAGCTCGTGGAATATTGACCAACTTCGCAAATTCTATGTGTAACCCTTTTATCTCAAATTTCAATAAAGCTCTTGTTCATTTGTCATGATTGGTCTCTGCACATCTTTTTCTATGTCTTGTGTTGGCTTGAGCTCGCCTCTCGATGCTAGACCTACGTATGAGCGTGCTTGCTCTTGGACTCGGTGTCGGGGGCTTACCCTTCACCCCCAGTGGTCGAGTTACGTGTAAGCCGAAACTCTTCGCAACAATACTCCCTCTGCGCCAGGGTTCGAGCTAAGCTCCTGGCCAGGTCCAACGAGTGACGCGCAAATCGTTGTCATAGCCCGAGCCTCACTCTCGACACTAAGTCTATTCTCGTGCAACCATGTTATGCTCTCTGTGGCTTCTTTTCGATCTTGCAGGTCTTGGTCTTTGCTGGATTCTTAACTTGCGCCCAAGGTCGGCGTTGCTCGACCTTGAGCCCAACGGGGGCTGGGCGTGGTATACTACGACCAGTAAGGCTAAGTGCCCGATTGAGAAAAGATTCCTTGGTCGAAAAATGACAAAGCACACACATATTAAATTATCTTAGTCAAAATACAAATATTCCACTGAACCAATTTCTTACAAGTCTTGCAGGAAATCTACTCTATTTACAGATTCGCCATCTTGTGCGCGAGTTTCTCCTGCTCGAGCTCGGCTACCTTGGCCCTCAAGGTCGACAGCTCGCCCCGGAGTCGGAGGGCTTCGGTAGAGGCTTCGGCGGCGCGGTGGCGTTCATCTTGCAGCTAGGCCAAGGCAGTCTTGGCCATCTTGCTCACCCGACCCAACTTCTCCTCGAGCTCTTGGAGCTTGGCCTCAAGCTCGGGGGAGGCCTTTGGCGCGGCGGCTGCCTGGTCCGCAGCGGCCTTGCTCCGTTCCTCAGCTTTGGCTCGCTCGGCCTCGAGCGCCCTGGCCGACCTCGAGCGCTCGTCTTCAACGGCCTTATACGTGTGGTCCTGCTCCGAGGCGATGGCCCACTTCAACTCGGCCTTGTGGGTAACCTCGAGCGTCTTTGCCACTTCGCGGAGGCCGGCAATCTCATTGGAGTCGTCTGCCGCCCTTTGCGCGGCTACCTCTAGCTCGACGCGCAGGTCCTCCACGAGCTTCGAGCGAGCCGCCTCCCGGGCCTCCACCACGTCGAGGAAGACCCTCAGCGCGTCGGCGTGTGTCTGGAGGCCTTGTAGCCCTTGGGTGATCGAGGTGGTGGCCTGCGATGCTCGAAAGGTTAGTTCGACCTTAACCAGAAGAAATAAAACAGGGGGGAAGTCTGGGCCTAGGTCCGAGGAAAGCATACCTGGGCAAGGTGGCCCTTGAAGTTTGTTCGGGAATACCTGGCAGATTTGCTGCCAGACGCCCCCGCGGCGGAGTCGCCCGCCGTTGCCGCTGGGTCCTCAGGAGTGTGGGCCTCGGACACTCTGTCACGAGCGGTTGCGCCTCGGGCTCCCACCTCAAGGGGGCTCGACTCGCCCCCATGCTCGAGTCCGGCGGCGACTTTGTCCTTATTCCCCGCGGCGGGAGGGTCTCGAGCCTCCTCCTCAGCGGCGGTCTTGGCCTCCCCCGCGGCTCGGTCCTCCGTGCCTGTCGCGGCCGGAGCGCCTTCAGGATTGGGGGCTCGAGGAGTTTCCTCCGCCACGGCCGGGGCGGTCTCGGCCGGGACGCCCCTGTCACCGTTCCCTTCGGACTCCCCGGGCAGGTTGATGTCGTCTTCAACATCCACCTCGCTGGTGGCGTAGTCCTCGCTGGTCGTGGGCTAGGGCTCCCCCTCGTCCGGGTCGTCGAGCCCTTGGTCGAAATTCCCGACCGGGTCCAGACCAGGCGAGGCCGGTGGAGCGCGCCTCTGGCTCGAGGGCCGGCGGGGCGCTAGCACAAACTCGGCCTCTTCTTCCTCGGACTCAGACTCGCCCTGGATAATAGTCATTGTCAATTTGGGCAAATGTTGAGCTCGGGCGCTCAAGGTCTGCGATTAAGAGCAACTACTAAGCTAAGAAAGAGGGGAATCAAAGGCGAAGGGCCCAAGTGGTGTACCTGAGTCAGCAGCCTCCGCTTCGCAGGGGGCTGGCGGGGCCCCCGGTGCCCTGCAGGGGGGACGGAGTCTCTCCCTCGGGTTCTGGTCCTCGGGGCCGGCGCTGGATCCTGAGCCCCGGTTGAAGTCCTGGCTGCCTCCGCTGCGCTCTGTTGCTGCAGGAGGGGTTCCACGTCAGAAGATGAAGGAGCACGAGCAAGGAGCTCGGGGGTTAGACCAAGGGTGCTCACTATCGTGCGGTCGCCCCACTCGACGCGCACCTTCTTTGGGCTTTTTCTGCCAGCTCCATCCGGGGCTGGTCTCTTGCTCGCCTTCTTGCCCTTGCTCACCCCGGGCAAGGGCAGCATCTTCCTCGCCATCTCCAGCAGCTCGAGCTTGTCCTTTGGAAGCACCGAAGGTTCAAGGAGGGATCTGGGCAGGCAAGGTCTGGAAAGCTTGGTCTAGGGTGGCTTACCTCAGCCTTGCGGCGCAGCACGTTCCTCGGCACAGGCTCATTGAGGGTGTAGTCGTACGCGGCCTTCCCGAACATCTCATTCATTCGGGCGGCGATCCAGGACTCCTTCGGCGCTGCTGAAAAGACCAATTCATTAAGAAGAACTAGGGAGCGAATCCGAAGCAAATCTTGAAGCAATCCGACCTACCGGACGTCCCTTCGCGGGTCATATCGTCGTGACCTCGGATCTCGAAGAAGGGGTGCTCCCTCCTCCACAGGGGGAACACCCGGCCCCTCAAGAAGTCGTTGGCGATGGCCTGCCCGATGAGGCCCCGCGTGGCGCAGATATGGATGGCTACGATGGCCTCTTGGTCGTCCTCCATGTCGCCCGCTTCCGGGGTCTGCTTCTTCCCGTTGGGGGGGTGCCATCGAACTTCAGCGCGCTGCCCTCGCCCCGCTTCAGGTAGAACCATCGCTCGGTCCACGGGCCGAGGGAGTCACGGGGGCGCATTTGGGGGAAGGACCACGGGATTCCCGCCCACAGCCGGAAGTAGAGGCATCCGACCACAGGGTCCTTCCCGGTGCGGAAAAGGGAGAAGAAGCAGAAGAAGAGCGAGGGGGTAGGAAGGATTCCAAGGAACCCCTCGCACAGATGAGAGAAAATGGAAAGCAAAAGAATAGAGTTGGGTACCAGATTGATCAGCTCGATCTCGCATACCGTGAGAACGGCTGCGAGAAAGTCGCTCTCCGGCGTCCGCAGGCCGAAGAGCATGTAGTGCTCCGTGCTAACGAGCTCGTCGTCCCGTGGCTACGGCTCGGTCTCTCCGTCCGGCAGCCGCCATGTCCACGGATCCAGTAGCCCCAGGCTCTCAAGTTCTTTCATCCTTGCCGCCGTCAGGGAACTTTTCCCGAGCTTGGCCATGGCGATTGAGAGGGAGTTTTGGTCGGAGGAAGAAGAAGAGTTCGAACAAGGAAGCGAAGGTTGTGAAGAAACGGAGAGTTCGAAGAAGTGGCGACGGTCTAAGGCTTTATAAGCCCGGAGTGCTACAGGCCGGCGAATTGGGGCATCTCGAAGGGCGCGCCGGTCAGGTGATGCGACAGGAGCAATTTAAGGCCGCGCGACGGAATCAAGGCGGTGCGAACGGTTCTGCTGTCCGGCCGTATCCGTACTGAAGTTTCGGAGATCAAGAGGCGCCAGGTGTCATCTCTCGTCAAGGTCTGGCGTTAGGTTTCCGCTCGACCTCGACCTCAAACCCGAAGATTCCAGAAATCAGTCCCGTCTCTGTTGAGGCCCAAGGTCGGCCCGTGTTCCAGCCGCGACCTTGAGCCTCGGGGGCTAGCTGTCGGGGACTGATAAGCCTCTGACAAAGTCAACACACGGTCAATAGGGTATCCGGCTCAGGGCAGTCCAGCAAAGGCCTTCAACCACGACCTGGCCCGCGCGGTCTCGCGCGACTTAGAGCCTGCCTTGACCAAGGGCCCGTGTCCGCACTCCCTCAAGCTCGAGATCGTGAGGTCAGCTCTTGGTCGGGCGGTTTTGCCTCAGGACGTGGGGCGTGCATTTACCCGGCGGTTACCAAGACCTGAGTAATGGCGTCAAGGGCAGGAGTGGGCGACATTTCCGGAGTGGTTACAACCCACCTTCAATGCGCACGAAGCCACTCCCCCGGGAATCTCTCCCGTCCGTTGCAGGCAGCATTCAGGAGGATATAAGGCCGCGCAAGGCATATGTACACGACACGAATTCACTAGCAATAGCTACACACACACATAGAGCGCTCAGGCTTGAGCTGTAAACACCTTCTGTACTCACAGTTAGTGAACTCCTCCGCCCTCGGAAAAGACTGGACATAGAGCTATTACCCTCGGGGGGGGCTCAAACCAGTATAATTTCCTGTCTCCTGCTCGTTGACGCCACGCCCGACCTTCGTCTACGCCATTGTTGACCGAAGCGCTTTCTGGGTCCCTCATACATACTAACCCCCTCTTCACTTTTGCGGTCAGGCTATCCCGATCGTCGACAAAATGTCACGTAGAATTTTAAGTGATGTAGAGAAGAGAGAAAGCTACTATCTACTATTTAGGTTTTATTTATTTAGGCTTAACCTTTTTGGCTTATAACTTAAAGCCAGTTTTTTTTGCTTAAATAACTTAAAAGCTAATGGTTTTTGTACGTGATATAGGTGACTAATTTTATCTAATTTTAGTGTTATTAATCTAAAACTAACTATCAATAAGTCAAAAAAGGCTCTCTCCAATGGCTTTTGGTTTTTAGTTATATGGAGACTTATGGTTTTTGAAAAGTTTAGATAAAAAACTGCTCGTTTATTTAGACTTTAGCTTTTTGGTTTTTAAGTTGGTGAAAAAGCCCAAACAAACAGGGTTTTTTTGGCTTTTAAGCTTTTTGGCTTTTAGACAGTCTTATAGACAGTTTTATATTTTATGTACCATTGTGTAGACAGTCTGTTAATTGAATGAGAGATTATTACAAATAACTATATAGACAATCCATTGTATGATTTACTTTTAATACTATTTTTAGATGATATGAAAATATATTATAGACAGCTACCGTCTTAATCACTGTACATGCCCTTTAAGCCACGTGACTTGGTGCCTCATCGGACTGACTGGACTAACGTAACCACCTGTTGGCTAAACATATGCAAAGACTTTTTGTCTCACCTACCTCTACCAACCAGAGTCAGAATCTCGAGTACGTGTGTTTGTCTTCCATTTAATTAATAGGAACTCCCTCTCCGTCCGTAATTACAAGGCGTCTCTTTTCCATGCTTTTGTTCAATTATATAGGATGCATTCATCTTCCCAAGCAATTTTTAGTGATTTTTCCCCGTAATGAGAATATATAGGCCTTGTAAAGTTGGACGCACGGAGGGAGTGCCGTATCCTATAGACCTATAGTATGTCTGAATACGCCAGTCCAGATATTTTCTACACAAATTCCAATTTACTTACATGTTGGATGACAGATATGAATTGAATTAATCGGATGTTACTTCAGCAGCCTTGACTTATGTTGCTATACTAGATCTAGCTACGCTTACCAAGCATGCGTAGATTAGTCTATTAGTAGTAGAATCTAGCCAAGGTTGGGTAAGCTCAGATTGGTAGCACATAGATTAGTTGATTGCTTTCAAGGTAGCATGGATCATGCAGCGTGCTGGTTAATTTTGACATCTAACCTGGTCAAATATTGTTTTATTAATCTTGCAAGTTAGCTTAATTTAGAACACAATTAGACCTGTTTGTTTCGACTTTTTCACCAGCTTAAAAACAAAAAAGCTTAAACCAAAGCAAACAACTGACTTTTAAACTGGGCTTAAAAAAAGCCTAAAGCCTTCATATAACTATAAGTCAAAAATTAGGTGAGAGGTGCTTTTTTGGGCTTTTCTGGAATGAAATAACCCTTTGCTACCGGAAGTCTCCAAAATTACCCACCAAATGCCATTGTATATAAACTCAAGAATTATTCTCCCATCTCCTCATTTCTCCTCTGCTTCTCTCTTCCCCTGTGCGACATGCATTCTCCCTCCGCCGCTATGGTCTCTACCGTCCCCGACCTCCTCCCTCCTCCGCCGTCCCTAGCCTCCTTCCTCCTCCGTCGACCCGGATTCGGTGCGGCGTGGGTTGAGGTGGCCGGACCCGAGCTTGGAGCGGCAAGAGGCTACAGGGTCTGGGTGTGGCACAGGTGGAGCTGAACGGATCCGACTGTAGCGCGGTGGGAGGCGTTCAGATCCGCCATGGCGGGGGTGGAGGCGGCTGAACCTAAGGGTGCAACAGCGGGAGTCGACATAATAAAAAAGCTACACTATCTAACCCACCAAAAACCTAGAATACCAAACAGCATGTCTCAGCTTAAAAGCAGACGGCTTAAAAGCTTATTAAGCCAAAAAAAGCTTATTAAGCCAAAAAATCTAAGCCGAAATAAATAGGGTCTTAAGCTAGCTACGTACATGTGGTTTTGCGTGAATTGAAAGTTTAAGGGTGCGTTTGGTTGGGTGTACGAGGATGAATGGGATAGGATGGTACAGGGTGGATGGGATGATTCTGGATGAGATGGTACAGAGAAGGTGTTTGGTTGCCTGAATGGAATGATACAAGATTTTGTTTGGTTACTTGGATGAAATGATATAGGATAGTACTAGATGATGTTTGGTTGAAGGGATGTGATTGGATTGAGGGATAGTGCAAGTGAACGATCCTGTCCTGATCCGATTGGTTCGGCCAAATTGTCCATACGGGATGGTGCAGCATCTTTTTGAAATATTCTAAAAATCTGTACCACCTCATCCTATAC
This sequence comes from Guadua angustifolia, assembly GCA_036346375.1. Lineage (NCBI taxonomy): Eukaryota > Viridiplantae > Streptophyta > Magnoliopsida > Poales > Poaceae > Guadua > Guadua angustifolia. Next base: position 10,804,524 of record CM070520.1, read on the forward strand.
CAAATGGTTTCGTTCAGCCAACTAATTAAAACGTAGAGACAGAACAAAATCCTATATGGAGATGCATGGCTATACTCAAGCGACGGATGCAAGGACGACCCGGTGCTACCGATTGGCTTGTGCAAATGATAAATGTAATTATCATTTGTGTGAAAAGTATATGTGGAATTTCTTGCGTTCTGTGGTTTTTGGCAGGTTATATCTGTGGGTAGATCTAGTTCCAAAACTACATGTCTTAATTCAATTTGACTCAAGAAGAACATTATTTGTTTTACCTTATAATCTCACTGTGTAAATCATTCAAACATATAAACTCTCATGGGTGTGTAAAACTTATCCTGCAGTGAGAAACACCCTTGTTCAAAGGAAAATTTCATCTGTGTACATGATCACTGCTCTACTACAAAACCAAGCCATTAATTAATTCCATAAAAATTTATCAGTTTCAGTTACTTAATTTACTTTCAGTAGGTCACATCATTGAAGACCAGAGAACTATACTAGGGAAAAGGAAAGGCAGAAATTCCTAGGATTCCCCGATATGCATGATTCGACAACGTGATACAATTAGATGTTGATTGCTAGTTCTCAACGTAGCGTCCGCACAAATCAACGCAATAAGTCAAAACTATGGATAAATCCGACAGTACAGGTTTCAGTAAAAAGCTGTGACGGATCTTTTTTTTCATAAGGTGCATGTAAATATCTTCACAGCTACCTAAGATTTTAATTGTAGGTAATCAAGTATACATTGCCAAGTATAAAAGCGAATGCGAATATTTGATAGATAAATTAAGGGCCTAACGGCTAGAGTTTTACAAAAAAGGTGCGGTTAGCACCAGATACATCACAAAAATACACCCACATCAAAGGTTTGAGCAGATAGATCAAGACCTTCAAAACCAAACACTATCACCATCGATGGACTCCTGGAAGCCGTCATCTTCTTGAAAATCTAGAGTGAGGATGGGATATTACATGTAGAGATAAACGAAGGTTGGTACAGGTTTTAAGTATGGTGGATGCAAGTTATTAAACAACAGTTTTATTTTACATTTGAAACACAAACCAATATAACAAATAATACTCTTGGGGGGGGAGTTAATTGTAAAGTTTAATATTTACGACAAGTTCCATTTATGAAAACTACTTGAGCGCGGTTACAAGAATCACTCTAGATTAACTCAGCTTCATTAACCAGAAGCACAACGTATTCGAATACCGTTGATATCACTCTACAGAGCTGCTGAACTTTACCCACAACATATCTACGGTCGTAATGCCACGCGAGTAACATGCAACTTAAATGCATTATGAGATCATGTGATGAAAAATTGGTTGAATGGTGAAATTCGCATTGTAAAGTGACTTTGGTTATAGCATGTGTGGTGCTTGTGCATGTGCTATGTTGAGATGATTATTATGCTGGTGATAGCATGATGGATTTTGTTTGATGCAATGTACTTATGTGAGTGGTTGCATGAATTGACTTTGAGTCAAGTCGTGGACTTGTGCTCGGATGCGTTGTTTGTTTATTCGTGTGCAGGTGTTGCTCGAGGGCGAATGTGGTCGATGACGGAACCGGAACTAGGTTAATGGAGGAACTGAGGTTCGGGACTAAGTTCAGGGAGGAATCGAGGTCCTGGTGGTCGAGGATGTCATGCGGGACGTTCGGGCTAGAGAACGGTGCACACGAAGGCTGGTTAGTCACGTGAGTGCGGTAGGCGGGTCGTACGCGTGCATGTGTGAATTTTGGGTTGTATGCATATATTGGGCCATGTGTATTGGGCCAGGTGGATATGTATATATGTGTTAGGGTTTTGAGTTGTATAAAAGGACTTCAAAACCTGATCAATAAAATAGCTTTTTCCGGCGGCCGGAGGCTTGGCCGTTTTTATGCGTCGTTGTTTTGCTCCCGGCGGCTGTGGCGTGCATACATGCAGAAGCACTAGCGAACGTCCTGGTCAGAGAACTTCTAGTTGAGACAGCGCAATAAATTTTCTAGCGCTTGATTTTCTTCATTGCGCCAAATCTGGAGGGTTCTAGTGCCGAAGCTTGGAGATTCTTTCCTGCGTTAGGGGCTGTGCAAGATGATTAAAGAAGTGCATGCATGACTAGAAGTCTTGGCCGATGCATGCATGATTAGAAGATTTTGCTCGTGGGCTCGGCTGTTTTTTCTGGCGACCAAAAAGTTTCCTGGCGGCGGCCATTTTTTCTTGTGTGGTCTGCAGGTCCTTCGACGGCTCGGTCCGGCGGCGTGAAGAACAGCTTTTCGACCAAAGGCGCTGGACTGTATGCATGCTTATGGTGACTAGAAAATTTCAATCGTTCATTGCGGCTGGAAGTCCAAGACCGGCTGCCATTGTGTTTTTACTTGACGACTAGAAGGTACTGCAGTCATCTTGTAAAGGTAATATCTCGAGATCTATAGATCCGATCGAGTTGATTTTTGTTGTATTAGGGAAAAAGAAAGGCAGAAACTCCTAGGATTCCCCGATATGCATGATTCGACAACGTGATACAATTAGATATTGATTGCTAGTTCTCAACGTAGCGTCCGCACAAATCAACGCAATAAGTCAAAACTATGGATAAATCCGACAGTATAGCTTTCAGTAAAAGCTGTGACGGACCCTTTTTTTTCATAAGGTGCATGTAAATACCTTCACAGCTACCTAGGATTTTAACTGTAAGTAATCAAGTGTACATTGCCAAGTATAAAAACGAATGCGAATATTTGATAGATAAATTAAGGGTCTAATGGCCAGAGTTTTACAAAAAAGGTGCGGCTAGCACCAGATACATCACAAAAATACACCCACATGAAAGGTTTGAGCAGATAGATCAAGACCTTCAAAACCAAACACTATCACCATCGATGGACTCCTGGAAGCCGTCATCTTCTTGAAAATCTAGAGGGAGGATGGGATATTATATGTAGAGATAAACGAAGGTTGATACAGGTTTTAAGTATGGTGGATGCAAGTTATTAAACAGCAGTTTTATTTTACATTTGAAACACAAACCAATATAACAAATAATACTCTTGGGGGGGAGTTAATTGTAAAGTTCAATATTTACGACAAGTTCCATTTATGAAAACTACTTGAGCGCGGTTACAGGAATCACTCAGCTTCATTAACCGGAAGCACAACGTATTCGAATACCGTTGATATCACTCTACAGAGCTGCTGAACTTTACCCACAACATATCTACGGTCGTAATGCCACGTGAGTAACATGCAACTTAAATGCATGCAGCCGGACCGAAATAATCATAGCCTTTCGTTGGATTTCCCCTCTTTAGTCCTTACCCAGTAGGTTACGAGAATTCCACAGTGTCCAGAACCCACTGGCCAGGGCGGTAGACGCGATCTAGTTGCTGCGGATACCTATTGTTGCGAGAACCGGCGAATAGTCACCCCATTCCCGTTCCACCCCGATCGCCCCGTGATCCATTCATCCAAGCAAGAATGGCAGCTACCACCCATAGGTATTCCAAGGGGAAATACAAGGTACCGGGCTACGTTGAGACAAGTCAACGGAGCTGACAAGACCAACTTGAGATTGAGCGGGAACTGAAGTTATTTATTTTGCCCAAGAGAGTCAGTCCTTAAGTGCCTGAGACTTAGCCCATTCCATACCAACAACCATGGTACCCACTGTACCAACCACCAGACCAACATCTGGGCCTCGTCATCGATCGGGGGTCGGACTAACATTTAACTCACATGGGCAGCCCAGCGTTGTCCCCCTGACCGTAGCAGTTTTTGAAATTACCCGAGCCATCTCTCGGAGATTTTAAGTAATTGAGCTAAAGGTGATATTATGTTAATTGCTATTCTATGATGGTTCAATATTCTATAGCCTAAGGGTAAAAAGGGAATAAGTCATATCAACAGGTTTTGCATTAGGTTATAAGTAATCATGTCATTCAAAACTACCTCTTTTTTTTAGTTTTCTAAAGTACCAAAAAATAATGTGATAATGAAAATACATAGTACTGTACTAAAAATTGGGGTCAACATATTCAAGGGTGTGGCTTGGCTTGCGGGGTCGAAGGTTCGCCTAGAGAGTAGTGGTCTAAGTCACGTCCGATCCCGAACGACTCTTGCTCCAGCCTCTCGGTACGGCTCCAAGAACTGCTCCTACTCCAGTAAGTGCTCCAAGGGTTGCTCCAACGTCGGATCTAGTGCGAAAAAACAAAACCAATAAATAAACGAATAAAAACAACCAAAGAAAGAAAAATAGAAAAAGAAATCGGAGAGAAAATGGTTTTAATAGGGTTTAGGGGTATTTTGGGAATTTTTTGGACTTGGTTTGGCAGAACGGGGATCATTTTTGGACTCAGCGGCTCGAACGGGTCAAGAAATATGTATTTTTAGGTATTTTTTGAATTTTGGGATTTTTTGGAATTTTTTGGGAATTTTTCTGAATTTTTAAATAAATTTTTGGATTTTAAATAATATTAAATCTGAGAAAAATAAAAAATTATCCGGGGTTGGGCTGCACTTAGAACACGGGCAGCATCAGGCAGCCTCTGTGCAGTCTTGACAGATCAGGCCGGTCCGCACACAAGACGTCTTGAGTAGCCGCCCACAGCGCCGACCTACTTGGGTGAGGTCGGCCCACGGTCGAGTGGAGGAGGCCTGACGGGCGGGGCTAGCGCGAGGGGACTGACTGGCAGGGCCCAATGCTCAGAGAGGGGAGACGCGAGGGGGAGGGCAGTGGTGAGAGGGCTGCCGGACGCGGGGAAGAAGATTAGCACATGGGCGGACGAGGGCTCCGGGGGAGGAATGGAGTGGCGGGGGAGAGAGAGGAGCGCACGGCAAGTTTGGGGGTGGGGAAACATGGGGGAGTGGGGTGAGGGAGCGGGTTGGCGACGAGGGAATGGCTGGCGGCAGAGAACAAACTCGTGGCGCGGGCAGAGGGAGTCACCGGGGAAGGAGATGAGGCTGGGAAGGAGAAGGGGAGAGCACGGAGAAGAAGGGAAAGGTGCTCACTGGCTTGGGATGGCGAGGAAATGGTGCGGCACGGAGCAATTTATAGCTGAACAGGGGGGAGAGAGAGGAGCACTCCAACGAGCTCTCGAGGGCACGGGGAGGGGCTTGAGGTGCGTGTGGCGCAAGGAGATGTCAACGGGCGGCGAAATGACAGTCAAGCGGTGATTGGATGGGCGGCGCAGGTGATGGGACGGGGCGGGGGCACGCCGGGCGGAGGGAGAAGTGGGGGTGGCGAGCACTGGACAGGGCAGCCAAGCCCATGGGAGGAGCGGACAAAGCGCGCAAGCACCAAAGGAGGAGAGGGGAGAGGAGGAGGAGGAAGGAAGAAAATGGGTCAATGGGGGGAAATAAAGAAAATGGGCCGAGCGACACGGGAACGAGATGGGCCGAGCGGGAGCAGGCCGTGCTGAAACGGGGAGAAGGTGGAATTCCAAAAAAGGAAAGTGAAATTTGGGTGGGGTTGCCAAAAAGGGAAAAGGGGCTAGGAAAAGCTCAAAATAAATTCGAGAAAAATCCGGCAAAATTCAAATAAATCCGATAAATTCAATTAAATCATTTTTGAAAAAATTGGGGGTATTTCGAAAGCCATTGTTATGTACGTAATGACTTCTCGCTTGATGTCAGAATTACTTCTTTTGCCGTCAGAATTCTAGCTTCACCAGATTCGTGAAGCTAGAGTTGTGAGTACATTAGGAGTATTTAGATAGATCATTTTGTTTATATTTTAGATCAAAAATATAAACTTAATTCACTTTATTTTAGCCTACAAATTTCAGATTTCAGATGAAGTTGAAATCTGGAGCTCTGCTAAACAGGCCCTTAGTAGTAGAATCTAGGCAAGGTTGGGTAAGCTCAGCTAGCTATGTACATGTGGTTTTGTGTGAACTGAAATTTTAAATGCATCGAAAAGCCCGTGTTAAGCATGGCATTTGATTGGCATCGGATTTCTCTATACGTTCGGATTCAGAAAGAGATGCATGGCCTTAGGCTATGTTTGGATCCCTGAGCTAATTGTTAGCTTGCTAAAAAATTAGCCTTAGTCTATCCAAACAGAAAGACTAATAGATGGGCTAATTTTTAGCCAACCCCTCAGCTAACAATTAGTCCATTAGCTAGTGGGTGGGAGCTAATTTGGGCTAATAGCAGGTAACACGCTGGGAAAAGTCTGAAATACCCTCGCCATTATGAGGGGCAGACATGTTATGCGGGGCAGACATGACTTTTCTAAGAAATTAGCCCAACCATTAACCATGTATCCAAACAGCCCTGGGCTAATTTTAGATGGGCTAATTATTAGCTGACTAACAATTAGCTCTAACCATTTATACTCCTCTAATCTCACTGTTTGGAAAAATTCTATTTGGCTCAAGAAGAACATTATTTGTTTTACCTTGTAATCTCACTGTGCAAATCATTCAAACATATAAACTCTTATGGGTGTGTAAAACTTGTCATGCAGTGAGAAACACCCTTGTTCAAAGGAAAATTTCATCTGTGTACATGATCACTGCTCTACTACAAAACCAAGCCATTAATTAATTCCATAAAAATCTATCAGTTTCAGTTACTTAATTTACTTTCAGTAGGTCACATCATTGAAGACCAGAGAACTATACTAGGGAAAAGGAAAGGCAGAAACTCCTAGGATTCCCCGACATGCATGATTCGACAACGTGATACAATTAGATATTGATTGCTAGTTCTCAACGTAGCGTCCGCACAAATCAACGCAATAAGTCAAAACTATGGATAAATCCGCGACAGTACAGGTTTCAGTCAAAGTTATCTTCAAGAACGAATTCTCTCCGGTGTTTCGAGAGCTCTATTTAATTACCAAGTCATGATTGATCAGGTACAACATCCCCCTGAAAATAACTTTGATCTCTGCATTTGGTAATTTTTTTTACTGGAGTTTTGGATAGGACTCTGATAATACGCCTATAGTAAGATATATCCAGTACAAAAATATATACATTTGAAGAACAAACACTATATATGGTGCCTTATATGAACAGAAAGAGATTCAGAGGATCGTGCATCCAATATATATACACGCATGCCTTGCAGTGTAAATTAAAAGACAAAACACTAAAAGATACAGTACTTTTTCCTGATCATTGTCAGTAACTGAAATTTCAGACAAGCAAGCATGCAAAGCCCGGGCTACACACGGCGTCTGTCTTCAGATAATTGATTGATTCATTCAGATGCGAACTGAACCATATCGATCTGGCCCAGTACTACTGCACTAGAATCAGATGAGAATTCCTGGTTTACTTTGCTTGTTTCAGCTCGCTAGCTATCTCCAGCCGCCGCGTCGATCGATCTTTTCTCTGTCCGAAGATTGACTAAACCGCATCCAAAAGCAGACCAAAAAGTCTCACCAGTCCAGGCCATCTCCCAACCTCGCTGTAGTACTGTACAGTATACACACCACCATCTATTCCGTCCTTAGGTCCGTGAAGAGCATTGACACTCAGAATTTCTTCTATTTTTTTTTAAAAAAATTGAACTGATTCTTGTAAAATTTTTATAAACTACAAGTCGAAATCCTGCCTTCTAAGTTGGATCTAAGTAGCATGCACATGTATGTATGTATCTCAGTTAAGCTGCAAAATGCGGAGATAGATTCATAGCGATCGAACACAAGACAAAATCTTATACATGCGTCCACGCGCGTGCAGCGCGGCAAACCCACGTGCGACGGGCCAACTGAGGCCTCCCTCCAGTATTAATAGCTGCCCTCGGCTCCTGCGCCGTTCCCATTCACCTCAGCTCATCTCACAGTCTTGTACGTAACATTTGTTTCGTTTCGAACAAGTCCACGTCATCTCACTGCACGTTGTCACTCGCACAGTCACATGGCATTCGCACTCAAGGCTTCCTCCTCCTCCATTTCTTCGGTTGCCGCCGCCGCAGCCGCGGCCTCCTCCTCGTCGGCTGCTTCGCTGCCCCTGAGGAGGCGGCTTGCGGCGGGGCTATCGACCAGGGTGGCCGCCGCCGCTCCCATTGCCGAGCGCCGCTGCATGGCCACTGGCAAGCGCAGCGTCGCGGAGACCTTCTCAAGGCTCCGGGACCAGGGCAAGGTGCTAGCTGTTTCTCAACTCTCAATTCTTGATTCTACTCATGCGACTTGGTGGCAATTATGAGATTCGGTTCTGAAACCTTGAAAATTTTCAGACTGCGTTCATCCCGTTCATCACTGCCGGCGACCCTGACTTGGCAACCACATCGAGAGCGTTGCGGATTCTCGATTCCTGCGGTTCGGATGTCATCGAGCTCGGTCTACCTTACTCGGATCCACTGTCTGATGGACCGGTTATTCAGGTATATATGTGTTCGATCGGTTTCCTTGCGCTTATCAGCGGTTGCAATATTGGCGTACTGCTACAACTTGGAGTTTTGGCTTCACATCATTTCAGGCTTCTGCATCACGGGCACTTAAGCAAGAAACTACACTCGATTCTATCATGGCGATGCTCAAGGAGGTTACTCCTGAGCTGTCTTGTCCAGTAGTTCTCTTCACATACTACAACCCAATTCTAAAGCGTGGAGTGCGCAACTTCATGGCTACTATTAAACAAGCTGGTGTACATGGTAAATTTTCTTGCATCTATAGTACTCTTGTAGTGGTTGAGGGTTGTTGATTTACACTTGTTATGTTGCAGGTCTTATAGTACCTGACCTTCCTTTGGAAGAGGCAGCGTTGTTGAGGAACGAGGCCATTATGCACACCATAGAGATGGTTGGTCCGCACTCTCACCTTGTCATGTAATGTGCATGTGAAATTTGCTTGTATTTGAATAGCTGTCTTGCCTTTGCTCAACTTTAGGGCTTAAATAGAGAGCAATTTTACAGTGGATAATATGTGTAGTAAATAGTGGTAGTAGAAATCAAATCTAACCATGCATTTCTCAGGGGTATTATGGACTTTTGGTCTTTTGCTACATTACTCGTTAATCGTTATTGCTTACCTTCATTTCTTGCTGCTGTCGTCGCCCTTTGTTGCATTACTCATTATCGCCGTCCTCCTTTTTTCGCTGCCGCCGCCAGTCCAGGCCTGCTGACGTCGCAGCCTCTACTTTCCTATAAGTGCCCTTCCGGATTGTGACTACGCTGTGGTTGGCACCCTCTCACCTGATTCGTGATAACACCGTGGCCTTGCACTAACACATCAAGTGCTCTGTCCTGTGCGGCTCACGAACCAGTTCTGAATCTTACACAAAAGCACAAAAAAATACACATATGTTCAAAATTTAAAAATAGCTAATTACAATACTACCACCATATGATTTCTACTACCAATACTACCAGTGGAAGTATAACTAAATCCTAACTAATCTAATCTGTTAGATCAAATAGAATTGATGACTAATATTCAATATTGTGTATTGTAAAAGTGCTCTAAATAGATTGTCACTCGAGATTAGACCATTGCATCTTAAGCCTGTGCTATGCTCGGTCCAGGCCAACGGATAGAAGTGTTAACTTGATTTCAGTCGTTTAGCAATTTATATTTTTCACAATTTCCTGCAGGTTCTACTTACAACACCAACCACACCAACAGACAGGATGAAAGAAATCACAAAAGCTTCAGAAGGATTTGTTTATCTTGTAAGTGCCAATGGATAGAACCCTAAGGCCTTGTTTAGGAGGCATATTTCCGGCCGGGATCCCTGTGGATGGGTCTCGGCCAGGAATATGCCTCCCAAACAAGACCTAACCGGTAGTTGCTGCAAGTTTAGCATTATGACCAGGACCTCATAGCATTTCCTTGTTCTAAACGTATTATGCAGGTAAGCGTCAATGGAGTTACAGGTTCACGCCCAAACGTGAACCCGCGTGTCAAGGATCTTCTTCAGGAGGTTAAGCAGGTTTGTAGAAAAGAAAAACTATCCTTTTTACCAGGAAATAGTAACAATTCATGTCCTATATGTATGTGCTAATATGGTACTACTACGATACAAGTGTTAATTCACGTCTCTCTAGCTATTTTGAGTTTAAGAGTACTGTCAGTCACAGAGCTTCTATTATTATCTGCAGGTCACTGACAAAGCTGTGGCTGTTGGCTTTGGTATATCGACTCCTGACCATGTTAGGCAGGTAAATGGATAAGTAGCTAGCTATATTCATTCACCACAATCTTTTATAGCAAAATTAATTTGACAGGCTAATTAAGTTGCTGCCTTCATCAAATGTTAATGGACACAGATTGCAGAATGGGGTGCGGATGGAGTGATCATTGGCAGTGCAATGGTGAGACAGTTAGGCGAAGCAGCTTCTCCCAAAGAAGGGTTGAGAAGGTTAGAGGAATATGCGAGGAGCATGAAGGATGCACTGCCATGATATGTATATATAGAAGCAGTTAATAAGCCGGATTGGCTAGCTCGCTGGGTGATCGTAACATGAACAGGCACTTTTTGTCTGACAAGAAGATACCACTAGTATAGCATGCAATTGGGACAGTCAATTTAAGTTTCAATTTGAATGTGTTTCAATATATCTCTCTTCCTATGAATATATATGAGACAACACTCAGTGGAACGTGAAAACGAGCTTAGACTCCTCGAAACCTTGGCTAACAACGATGTATTAATTCTTGACGGTAGATCCACTATTTGTTGCATGAGTTCCAATGGCTGCTGGATTTTATACATGCTACACCAAACATGTGCACTTTTGTTTCATGCCTATTTAATTGCTAAAGCTGACGCATCTTTTGACTTGTCTATCTATGAGAAAGATATACACGGATCGAACAACATCCGCATGCACCACGTACACGCCAAATATATAGTTGTATATTCACGTTAGTTATAGCCATGTGTTCCAAACGTGCTCTCAATGCATGACCTAATGGTGACTAATTAATTACGTGTGCATGTATAAGTTTTGGGCTATCTATACATGTATTGGACTATATATAATTGGACCAGATGTGTATACATGTATACAGTTGATTAGAGTTTAGAGGAGTATAAAAGGTAGAAGAAGGAGACCTCCTGTGGGAGCGCACGCAAAGAAAATAGAAGGGAAACGTCGGAGCCTTGCGGCCGCCGCAGCAGAAAACAGAGGCGACGCACGGGAAAAAAGAAGCAGGCGACAGGAGCGAAAAACTAGTTCGGTGCTACAGTGCTTGCTACAGGATCGCTACAGTGTGCATGCAAGGAAGATCTCGGTGGCTGTGCTAAGCAAAGGGCAGTAGTAGCAAACTAGGAATAACGCCGCGTGCGTTGTTTCTGTATGTGTGTGGGAAATATATTTGTTTAACGTAAATTGAAAACTGTTGTCTAAGCCGTGATTATTAGCTACCGCTGAAATCGCTATCCTGTATTCGTTGGTGTATGGTTGCTTGCTAGCTTATCTAAATGATACAGACGCAAAATGTAGATGAGCGTATGAGAATTGTATAGAATAGGAACTGTATGTAACACGATACTGATAGGATAGGAAGATGGTTTTGATTTGTCATATTTTTATCGTTTTATTGGGTTATATATGCGCATGGAAACTGTGATATCAACAGTTTATAAGAATTGCTATGCAATGGCGTGCGGCTGCGTAATAGCAAATAGATAGAGGTGGTATTAAATTCTATTGCAAACATCATATAACAAAGTAACAGATAAATCGTGTTCTAACAGATAAAATTGTATTCGTTTATCATATTTAATTGAAAACAAGGATAGGCAATAAAACATTTTATAGTGATGAATGATCATCTGGTTTTAACATATGGAAAAATATATAAAAAAAACCATGAGAAGAATGGAGAGAATTAGGGACTGCAAACAAAGTTTTCTCAAAGGCAATGCAGTTCTGTTAAGGCATAAAGATGATATATGAGAACCTGATGATAGCAAAGGTATCTAGCACTAAGCTTGAAGTGCAGGCTAAAAAACGGAGTCCTTTGCATTTTCTCACATTTAAACTCAGGCATATCTGAAATATTCAAATCACCCAGTAAGTCCTTCTGACGTTTCTTCAACACACCAGAAGTTATGACATCCCGCTTCTGCCACTTCATTTCTGAAATTTTTAAACCAAACAAATGGCAGAATGATGCCTTATATCACTATAGAATGTGTCCTGATAAAAGAGAGCGAGATTAACAGAGCTGCAACACATCTTTAAGAACATTTCTCAAATTTACACCCAAAAAATATACCTTAATAAGAAAATAACCAGAATGATCGTGTTGCCTAGCCACCTCCATCAACATATCAGTCAAGCAGTAAATATCGTCCTTAAAATCTTCGAGGAGCTGGCCTCCTAACACAAGAAACCCATCTTTGCTGGGAACAAAGATCAGCATAAAAACTAATCTATACACACATCTCACCTTAAAAATAAGCATGTGCAACTAAAGTCTAACATATTACTTTCACAGAGCCATATCTCCTCATAAATTCTAATACAAAAATTACCTTAGGAAAGACTACAGGGCTGCATTCCTCGTATTTCGAAACTTTGTTCTGGGACAAAAAAAATCGTAAGAGTAGTAAAATTCATAGGATAAAAAAGAGCTTGTGTAAAGAGAAGCTACAAATGAAATAAACTAAAATGGCTAATACAAACCTTGAAAGCTGCACCGATGTATTTAAAAGATCTTGGCATATCAATTTTCTCAGCCGATGCCTTAGGAACCTTTGGACATCACAAAATTAGGCCTGCACTGAGAAGAATTTTTTTTATAGACCACGATAAGAAAAATAACAGACCAATTAAAATCAACAAATTTATGGTCTTGAGTGGATAACATATCGATAATCATAGACAATTGTACGACTTGGCATGATTCAATGTTTCAACTCCTATCAACAACAGAAAAATCATCAATTAGTCACAAGCCAATTCAGTTTCCTAAAAAATGTCTAGTAATATTTAACGCAGAAGAAGGACACAGATAATTTGGTAACCGGTAATGCAAGAGCTGCCATTATATGAATCACTCAAGAGCCCATGCGCACTACATACACAGCAGAAATAATGTATGGCTAAAGCAAAACGTAATTGCTTCAAAGTGTCTGAGAGCTACATTAATCTGTACTCTAAAAAGTGACCCAATTTCGGACAACATTTCGAATAAATGCGCCTCATTGATTCAAACCTTCAAAAAGACATTTCTAGTTATTCCCATGAAGGCATAATTCCCAATCCCTATATGCGATATAAAATTATTTCATGGTTGCAACAAGTAGAACCTTGTCCTAGACTTGCTGAAGCATGCAAAGATAATCAAAATGGCATAAAAAATATAATCTTCTGCAAGACATGTTAAAGCATGCAAAGATAATCGACTAATGTACCATTGAATTCAAAATACCAATCGCTCTTACTCCATAGCAAAGAAATAAGGCACTAAGAGTACCATGGGGATCCTTGAGGCAGTTCTTGGTCATCGTGAGAGCCTGAACTGCAAATGGAACAGAGAATGTCACACCAATGCAAGAAAAACAAACAAGAGCTAATAACAGAGTTACTAATCTGGGAGAAGGGTACAAACATGGTAACAAGCACCAATGCGAGAGAAACAAACAAAAATAACCAAGAGAGATGTTGATCTGAGGAAGGAATACTAACGTTCGTAGTCTACACCCTTGGCAGAGAGGAGATCGCTTGCAGGCTAGAAAGGGAGGGAGAAGAACAGAAGCAACACCAGGGAGGGAAGAACAAGAACCACCTACGAAAGAACCATCCAACTAGGGAGATCGATAGAGAAATCATCAAGAAGCACAAAAAAACTCCAGACAAAGATCGATTCAACGCGGGGGCGGTAGGTGCAGCAGGATTAGGTAGACAAAGATCGATTCAACATGGCGGCAGCGGCAGCTTCGGCAGAAAGAGTGGAGAGGACGGAGGCGGCACCCCCGTCGACTGCGAGGGCCGAAACGAACTGCACCTGGAAATTACTGGTCCAGAGGGGGGTCGGGCTACGGGGGAGGATTGGAGGAGCCCCGACGCGGAGGTGGAGGCGAGGAGGTCAAGCCCGCGGCCGAGCACGTGCTTCTGCGGCGCGACGGAGCCGAGGAGCGCGTAGGCTTTGGCGAGGAGGGAGTGGGCGAGGAGCTTGAGCCGCGGCCGTGTGGAGGGTAGCGGAGAAAGGAGGAGAGCGCGCTCGAGGTGGGCCTTGGCGTTGGCGAGGCCCCGAGAGCGGGCGAACAGCAGGCCCTCGCGCGGGCCTCGGCGAGCGGGAGGAGCGTGGCGGCGTTTGAAGACTGGAGCGCGGACTCCAGGCACGCCGACGCGGTGGAGAGGTGGCGAGGGCGGCAGGGACGAAGAGGACGCACGCGTAGAGAGGAGGGGATCGCACTGGGCGACGGGGAAGACGGAAGAGGCTTCTCGAGGGCTCCGCGGGGCTGCATTGCGTGGCGCTTTACGGGCCAGGACGCACGCATGCAAGGGATGGACAAGCGCGAAAATCCGGGTGACGTGGACGGCCTCGTTGCGCCCCGATTCCTTCGCTCACAACAGATGACGAGCCAGTCGAGCCGGAGCCGCTCGTTCGATCGTGCCGGTGTAACATCCCAAAAATTCTAAAAGTGGGAAAAATAAAAATTTAGAATATAAAGTGAAACTAAATAAAAATTTTATTTGAAATCAAGAATTTGATTTAAGATGTCACCCATTTCCCTTATTTTCTTGAACTTAAGTATGAGATGAAATATAAATTTTTCTAAAATAAACAAACTATAAAAATGAGTTGAAAATAAAAAATAATTTTTTGAATTTTCATCTATTTTGGAATTTCACTTAAATTTTGGTCTTAAGAAAATCCTTTGTCTTTACTTATTTAGTTTTCTGTATAATACAAAATCTAAAACCCTTTAAGATATAAATCTTGGAAAATTTTATATAAATTTCAAATAATCTATATTTCATATCTAGAAAATTTTAAAGCAACATAAACTCATTTGCTACTAAAAATAAATCAAAAACTGATTTAAAAACAAAAGTTGCAATGTTAGAATTTTATAAAATAAAATACTATTGATCTGTATCTGAAAGTTTTATTGAAATAACCATTGGGATCATAAATAAAAATTTCCAAATAAAATAAAGTTCATATGTTACCTAATAAAAATAAAAACCAGAAAAATATATTTTCAATACAGCAACATTGTCAGAATTATTGTAATTTTTATATAGCATATTTTAAGCACAAAATTTTATAGACACTCTTACTTATCCTAGGACCTTATTTAGAAAGTTTCAAAATATTTTAACCAGTTATGATAGCTCCGATTATAGATTTTGTACTACCCTAAAAATTCAAAAATTGTCTGAAAACTTGTTAGTTTTGAGGAATTATTGTAAGTAAACCGCAATGGCGAATTGAGCGAAACCAAAGAAAATGGAAACTACATACCCTGGTCTCCCTACACAAAAATTTCTAGAAAATTTTGAAAGAGATAAAACTACTTTTGAACTAGTTGAATTCGTGACTAAAAACGTCGGGTTCATGTACAAAGTGCAACAGCCATTATCTAGTCGTCCTTCGGCTGGCCAGGACTCGTGCACTGTAGCTCCTTCTTGTTGAAACACAAAGCACTAATTCAGATCTTCCTTCCGGACCAAAACAGATCAGAGCACACGGTAGAACTTATGATATTCTCTGAACTTGGCTCGGTAATGCAGCAACAAAGCTTCTGGGAGTCTTCTGGAGGAGCAACAAACACATCGCCTGAAAAACAATCTGCAGAATGGCGCTTCTGTTCAGGGCAAAACAGAGTTTCAGAAGAACAACCGAGCGCAACTGCAGAATTGATATCCTGAGCAAAACTTCAACACAATATTCAGAAGAAATTCACACGCACAGCCTTTTGCCACGTGAAAACAATCCTCACGTCTTTTCTGGGTTTTCTTCGACTTATCTAGAACCTGAATTACAGGAGTTTGTATCGGACTAAACTTACAATTAGAGATTACAGAGTTAACAACCAACTAACTACTATTCTTTGTCCGACAAAACAGAAACTACTTTGGACGCCTGCAGACTCTGATTACAATTCGGATTGGATTCTGCAGATTTCCCAAACCGACTCCAAACAAGACACTTTACCTTCCAAGTACCTTCCGAGCACTATTCCTAGTCCGGCACTGCCAGACGCTTATCTGAACATCCAAAACTTTGGACTCTAAGACTCTGAAGCAAACTGACTCTTCGACTCAGAATCAAACTAACGCAGACCTCAATTTGGAACAACAAGATTAACTCAACAATTCGCTCGTCAGCCACTGCACATCCATGCCGCCCAAGGCCATACTTTCGGCGACTCTGAATCCCCTCCTCGCCAAAGCCTTGCCGCCCTCGCTGCCCAATCCTTGCCATGGCAGACTTGTTCCGGCCAGAAGCCTGCCACGGCAGCCCTCCTGCGCCAAGCTTCTACATCTCGCCATGGCAGCCTTTTCTCAGCCGAAATGCCGCCACGGCACCCCTCCGGCAGCACTCGGACAAGACCTCGGCAGACTGCGTCAGTGCTCCACTGCCTCTCTCCTCCAATCCCTGGCAGCGACAGGCCGACAGCTCCTCCCTCTGGCCACGGCAAGGTCTTGTCACCCGGAACTCGCGCCACCGGCCGACTGCCACCATCAACCGTGCTGCCATTCCGCGCCAAGACCACCGCCAAGTCCAGCCAATCCCTAGCCACGACAGCTCTGCCCCGCGCCTTCTGCCGGGAGCTTCGCCGGACCCGAGCAAGGCAGGCAAGCCCCGAGCTCAAGCAAATCGCAGCCAGGTAAGCATGTCGGCCATCCTCTCCCACTTCCGGATGCCCCACGCCCTCTTGAGCTCATCCCGGCTTTGCATTGCAGCTCACCTCCGCCGGAACGCCGCCCCGAGACTACGTCTTCCCCAACTCCGGCCTCACGGTGCCAGCCCATTCCACATCTCCTCGCCTCAATAAAATCGGTAAACCGCATTATTTAGGGTCCCTAAATGCTGAATTGTCGCTAAGATGAGCCCATTTGACCTCCGTTCTCCCTCTCGGCCGTGCGCCATTGGCGCCGCTGCCCCATGCAGGTGGTAGCCTCCTCCAACTGCTCTCCGCCGCTCTGCAGTGGTTCTTCGGCATCCTATCCGCATATTGAAGCTACTCCGTCACCGAGCTGGGCCAGCACCGCCTTCTTCTTCCTCTCCGGCAACCCGCCTCACCGAGCTCCGCCCCTCTCTGTCGCCAGCCCGCCTCGCCGCCGATCAGCCCCAATAAACTGGTTCTCTAGGTGCTCCTTGAACTCCTCTCTCTCATAATGCTACCCATTTACCTTCTCTGACCTCCTCTCGCCGCCAGCAGCCACCGCCCCATCCTCCTCTGTTCGGTCTCTCGCTGACAGAATAGGCCCCCTGGTCAGTCTAACATGGCTAGCTCAATTCAAATCCAAAAGACGTGTCCCAGATTAGAAAGCGTATTTCCTAATTATAATGCATTTCACAAACCGGTCCGAGTTCAATTGCTTATATCTTTTGTTAGAAGGGTCCAAATGGAACAAACTCAGTTTCTAAATTTGAGTTAGGAAATAAGGATTTAAATTATGTAATAAAAATTTATATGTTACTTACAGTATAGTTGTTTAAATATAGTTTGAATAAAAGTCTATTTTAGGTGTTATGAAACAACTATATAATCCCTAGTTTCAAAAATGAAGAAATTAATCACACATGTCCCTGCAATCTTAGATACTCCATTTTTGCAAAAACATTTAGATATGAATATAATTTAAATCAAAAATGGATTGTAGAGAGCCTCACTGCATGGAAGAAACAAATAGTTAAAATGTGAATCAAATATGCTCAAAATTTGGTGAAACCAGCTTGTCTACACTATTGAGGTTATAAGGATCCTAAATATGCAAAACATTTAAGTTTTGCCATAGGTAACGATGTTTACTTGATAGTTAAAGTTTCAATACGGGTAATATCCGAATAGATATAACTTGTGCAAACAGACTTCAAATTTGACAAAACCAATTTCTAGGATCTTAGAAATTGATATAATTTCTGGTTATGTAAAAATAACTCATATTTACACTATGTCAAAATATTTTAATACAAGTCACTAACGTTCAATTATATGGAAAATATCTCGCATAAAAGCCAAATATCGCGGGAATAGATTTAAAACACTCTTAGAGCTGCCCCCAAAAAATTCCTAAAGAATGGTCAAAATATCCTGTAAGGTGCAATCGCAAACTAGAAACAAAAACTGGATGCAAAACGCGTAGAACTTAAATCACTGAAGCATTTTCGGTAGTCTGTAAAATACCTCATAAATATGTAAAAATATTAAATAATAGTGTAGTAACACACTCCATAATATATTCTACCATAATTTGGAAAGATGTTCTATTTAGGATTTGCTCTGTATACCGGTTTATTCTCTTGAACCGGCAGTAATATATCACTGCCGGTTCTATCTCAAAACCAAGACGATATGGTCGCCGTTTCGCATAATTGACTTTATCATTTTGCGGTTACCTTTGTTCAACCGACACTAATACATTCACTTTTGGGTTCTCTATCTAAACCCGGCGGTGATATTGAGTCATTTCCGCCTAAAAGACTTTATCGATGCGATTATACATACCTTTGTTCTTATCCTTTGGGTTTAATTTATAACAAGCGGTGATAATATTATCCTTGCGGTTTAAGTTAGAACCGCGGTGATAATATGAACCTTCAACTCCCGCCGCCTACGACCGTCGCTCTTCCCCATTCCTCTGCCAAATGTTGCGCTTCCCCATTTTGGCAACTGTTGCGCTTCCCCATTCCTCTGCCAACCGTCGCTCTTCCCCATTCCTCCTCTATATAATATGCAGCACCTCAATCTGTGGCGCTCCTCACAATCCACCATTGCTGCAAGAATGGCCCCACCCAAGAAGCGAGCACGTACTGGGCAATGCACTGATCTGCTACCAGAGAAGAAGGAGGAGAAGGAGGAGGAGGAGGCGGAGGAGGCGGAAGAGGAGGCAGAGGAGGAGGAGGATGAAAGCATCTAGGCCTCCATGCGGTGTTGGTTTTGATAATTAATGACAATCACGCGAAAAAGACTAATGATGTTTGTGCAAGTAAGTTGGAAACAGGATAAATGTATTCCTCGAAAGATGTTGGATGGCCTCAAGTGCAAGAATAAAAGGAGTACGCACAAAAGAAGCAAAAGAAGTGAAGGTATAAAATTTAGATGCATTTTCTAGTCTTTTCACCGATCTCGGAGTTGAAAAAGATCGGATTTTTAGGATAGTAGCCGTACTATCAAGAGGGACTTGATATGGGTCTTTGAATCTTGAAAGTGCATAACATATGGCTCAATAGTTCATTTGTATGCACAATAGTTCATTTGCTTAAGCATGCATTCGAGAAAAAATCGGTTCAAATCGCCTCAAAGTCCCACTCTAGCGAGGATAGGGCGGTAGTACCGCATTCGCGGTACTACCGGATATTATATAGCGGTAGCAAAATTCCAGTGGGATGATTTATTTGTTTTTGCTCGGAACCCACATGGCCGGCACTACCGCTCGGGTTGGCGGTTGGGTGGTACCGCACCTATACTGCGATAGCTTTATTCGAAACGTTTCCATTTTGATTGGTGGGTACTACCAACACCCAAGGGCGATAATCTGGGACATATATAAAAAAATGCTTTAACGACTACGTGTCGGTCAGATTATTGCGCAGATAGTTACACATTACATGGTGCGGTACTACTGGCCCTTAGAGGCGGTAGTACCGACCACTAGCAAATTCGAGGTAAAGTCTGGATAACGGCTAGTTTGTGTGGGGTGGGTTATAAATACCCCCACCTGTATGTAGGGCTGGTTGGTGACTCTATTGAATACACTTGAGCCTAGAAACACTCTCCACTCTTTTGTGCATTGAATTCTTGATTCTTGAGTGTTGGAGAGCTAAAATTGAGTGCATTGCATTAGTGAGCCATATTGATTGCACTCTTGAGATTCAAGCTCGCATCAAGTTTGTTACTCTTGGAGGTTGCCGCCTCCTAGGCGGCTTGAGGCGTGAGGCTCGGTGATCTTCACGAAGAAGGTTGTGTGAAGACTCGGGCGGTTGTGAAGGCCTGGCTCGCCTACCGGGAGCGGGAAGAGCTATCACTAGTGATCGGGAGGGCTCAAGCAAGTGGAGCCGGCTTGAAGTGGTTCAAGTCACCTCAACGTGGAGTAGGGAGACCGCAAGTCTCCGAGACCACGGGATAAAAATTCACGAGTTCATCTTTGTGTGGTTTGCATTGTTTCTACTATTGTTTCATTTCTAGCAATTGATCATTATTGAATTTGCTTCATTACTTGCACTTGCCTTATTATTAGTACTTGAAGTAGTTTAAGTATAAGAATTTCGATGATCATTAATATTGCTAGGCATTGATATTGCTAGAATCGTAAATTGTGCTAAGGATTATCCAAAAGTGAATTTTAGCTTAGAAAATTATAAAACCTCCTATTCACCCCCCTTTAGTCGGTATCCTTGATCCTACAAGTGGTATCAGAGCTAGGACTCTTATTTAGGGCTTTACCGCCTAAGAGTAAGGATGGCTAGTGATGGGGTGTCGATAGGTAAAGCTCCATTTTTCGATGGTACTAATTATGCATATTGGAAAATTCGCATGACCGTGTATCTTAAAGCTATGAACCCCAACATATGGAGAATTGTAAATGAGGGCTATGTTGTGACCGGTGATCCCGCTTTAACTCCGGAACAAAATGAAAGATATGTTCATTTAAATGCTCAAGCTATGAATGCTATCTTTGGTGCATTAAATGCGGATGAATTCAATCGCATAAGCAATTTAGAAACCGCATATGAAATTTGGAATACATTATCGGAAATTCATGAAGGACATCCACGGTTAAGGAAGCTAAATTGCATATGCTTAGAGTAAAGTATGAAAGTTTTATTATGTTGCCTCATGAGAATATAAATGAAATGTATTCTAGATTAAATAATATTGTTAATGAGCTCAAGGGTCTTGGTACGACCTTGAGTGATGTTGATATTGTCAGGAAAATGCTTAGGGCTCTTAGGAAAAATATGAAACATTGGTTACCTTATTCCTCAACTCGCCGGAATTGCCAAGGATGACGCCAACCGGACTTCTCGGCAATCTCATCACAAATGAGCTATACAAGAAAGACAAGGAAGAGTTGTTAGAACAAAGCTCAACGAAGAAGAAAAACATCGCCTTCAAGGCAAAGGCGGAGTCAAGTGATGAGGACTCCGAAGATGAGGACACCGAGGAGGAAATGGCACTCCTCGTGAGAAGGATGAAGAAATTTATGAGAAGACGATCGAGCTTTAGCGGTCCGCAAAGGTACAAGAAAGGGCAATTCCTAGCACCAACCGATATGCGAATATCCGGTGCTATGAATGTGATGAGAAGGGGCACATCGCCTCACATTGTCCGAAGAAGAAGAATGATGACAAGGATAGATCACCCAAGAAGAAGAAATTCTATCAAGGAAGAAGAAGCTCTTCAAGAAATTCCAAAAGGATGGCAAGGGTGAAGCTCATATAGGAGAGTGGGATTCGAAGAAGAGTATTCGATTCGACTCATCGAAGAGGAGACTCCTTCGAAGAAGAAGGGTCTTGCGGTGTCGCCATCAAGGAGGCTTAATGAGTCTTTAATCACTCCTTTATGCCTTATGGCTAGAGGAGAAACCAAGGTAAACTCTAATGAGGATAATGAACCATCATATGATGAGTTAATGAACATGCTAGAAGAATTAAATGAATATCTTGGTAAAGAAAAATCAAAATGTAAGGTTTTAAAGAAAGAATTCCTAACTCTCAAAAATTCATATGATGAGCTAAAGAAAGATCATGAAACTTTACTTGTCAAGAATAATTCAAAATTAACAAATGATATTGGTATCGAGTGTGATATTATAAATAACTTGCCTAGACTAGGAAATACCCCATCTCATGTAGAAAAATCAAGCATATCTACTTCATGTTGTGATTTAGTCGATTTATCATGTTCTAGTGCTAGTTCATGTCATGGAAATTTAATTGTTGAGAATGATGAACTTAAGAAGCAAGTGAACAAATTAAGCCAAAGTCTAGATAGATGCTTTAAGGGTAAGGACACCTTAAATAAGATTTTAGGTAGTCAAAGATGTTCCTATAATAAAGAAGGCTTAGGATATATCCCTAAAAGGAATAAGAAAATAAGTAACAAAGCTCCGCGCTTTGTGAAATCAAATGGTAAATTTTGTTATAAATGTCATGAAATAGGACATCTAGCGAATGATTGCACCTTGAGTAAAGCATCCAAGAATAATGTTCATGACTCTTGCTATGTTCTAAAAAGGGATAGAAATGGTAATGTTTTTGCTAAGTTTGTTGGGACCCCGATAATTGGCCAAAGAAAGAAAGCCGTTTGGGTTCCCAAAACCTTGGTTACTAACCTCCAAGGACCCAAACAAATTTGGGTACCTAAAAAGATTTGATCTTCTTTTGTAGGTAAACTACAAAACCGGTGGACGGTATTGGGTGTTAGATAGTGGGTGCACCCAACACATGACCGGTGACCGGAAGATGTTCACCACCTTTGATTCGGGAAATGGACAAAATGACAAGATCACGTTTGGGGATAATAGCAAAGGAAAGGTATTGGGCTTAGGTAAAATTGCCATATCAAATGACCTCTCCATTTCTAATGTCTCCCTAGTTGAAACATTAAATTTCAATTTGCTATCCGTCGCTCAAATTTGTGATCTTGATCTTATTTGCACATTCTCTAAAAATGATGTAGTTATTACAAAAGAAAATGATAATTCACTAGTATTTAAAGGATTTAGATTTGGAAATTTGTATCTAGTTGATTTCACTTCAAATGATTCATGCCTTCAAACTTGCTTAATGGCTAAAACTTCCTTAGGTTGGCTATGGCATAGAAGACTAGCTCATGTTGGGATGATTCAACTTAAAAGCTATTTAAAATGATTTAGTTGTGGGCTTGAAAGATGTGAAGTTTGAGAAAAATCGACTTTGTAGTGCTTGTCAAGCCGTAAACAAGTCGCTAGTTCTCATCCTTCAAAAAGCATAATGTCTACATCTAGACCACTAGAACTCTTGCATATGGATTTGTTTGGTCCAACAACTTATAAAAGTATTGGGGTAATTCTTATTGTTTAGTTATCGTTGTGACTACTCTAGATATACGTGGGTATTCTTTCTAGATGACAAATCCGAAACCTCAAATATATTTAAAAGGTTTGCAAAAAGAGCTCAAAATGAATTTGACTTTATAATAAAGAAAATTCGTAGTGACAATGGCTCCGAATTCAAAAATACAAGAATTGAAGATTATTGTGATGAAATCGGAATAAAGCACGAACTTTCCGCAACCTATACTCCGGAACAAAATGGAGTTGTGGAACGGAAAAATCGTACATTAATTGAAATGGCAAGAACAATGTTAGATGAGTATGGCACGTCCAAGCAGTTTTTTGCGGAAGCCATTAATACCGCTTGCCATGCTACAAATAGACTCTATTTGCATCGACTCTTGAAAAAGACCTCTTATGAGCTTCTTGTTGGAAGAAGGCGAACATTTCTTACTTTCGAGTATTCGGTTGCAAATGCTATATCTTGAAAAAGGGTGTTCGCTTTCCAAATTTCAAAGTCGTTGTGATGAAGGGTTCTTGTTAGGATATTCTTCAAATAGCAAAGCTTATCGAGTTTTTAATAAAAACAAAGGATTTGTAGAGGAAACGTGTGATATTGAATTTGATGAAACTAACGGCTCTCAAGAAGAGCAAGAGAATTTAGATGATGTAGGTGAGGAAGGCCTAAGAGAAGCCATGAAAAATATGTCAATTGGAGATGTGAAGCCGGAAGTGGACAAGCAAGATCAACCTTCATCTACTCAAGTTGAACCTTCAACTTCCGCTACACCAAGTCAAATTCGAACAAATGATGAGGATGACAAAAATGACGAGCAACAAATTCAACCATTGCCTCAAAGGATTCATCACGGTCTCTCCAAGGATCACCCAATAGACCAAATATTGGGTGACGTGAGTAAGGGTGTTCAAACTCGATCCCGTGTTGCCTCTTTTTGTGAGATTACTCATTTGTATCTTCAATTGAACCCACACATGTAGATGAAGCATTAGTTGATCCGGATTGGGTAAATGATATGCATGAAGAATTAAATAACTTTGCCCGAAATGATGTTTGGACTTTAGTTGAAAGACCTAAAGAACATAATGTAATTGGCACAAAATGGGTTTTTCGAAATAAACAAGATGAGAATGGGATTGTAGTAAGAAATAAAGCTAGATTAGTGGCACAAGGTTTCACTCAAGTTGAAGGATTAGATTTTGGTGAAACTTTCGCACCCGTAGCTAGATTAGAAGCCATTAGAATTTTGCTTGCGTTTGCATCAAGTTTTGACATTAAGTTATATCAAATGGATGTAAAGAGTGCATTCTTAAATGGACAAATATCCGAGTTGGTATTTGTCGAACAATCTCCCGGTTTTGAAAATTCCAAATATCCCAACCATGTTTACAAACTCTCTAAGGCGCTATACGGTCTTAAGCAAGCCCCTCGGGCGTGGTATGAGCGGCTTAGAGATTTTCTACTCTCAAAGGGTTTCAAAATTGGGAAGGTTGACACAATGCTCTTTACAAAAATAATTGATGATGATTTCTTCGTATGTCAAATATATGTTGATGATATCATTTTCGGTTCTACTAACGAAGAATTTTGCAAAGAATTTGGTGATATGATGTCTAGGGAGTTTGAAATGTCAATGATCGGGGAGTTGAGCTTCTTCCTTGGACTTCAAATCAAGCAATTCAAAAACGGGACGTTCGTGAGTCAAACCAAGTATACAAAGGATCTACTCAAAAGGTTTGGCATGGAGGACGCAAAGCCGATCAAGACTCCAATGGCATCAAACGGGCATCTCGACTTAAACGAGGGAGGTAAACCGATAGATTTAAAACCTTATAGATCTATGATTGGTAGTTTGCTTTATCTCACCGCATCTAGGCCCGATATTATGTTTAGTGTTTGCATGTGTGCTCGTTTTCAAGCTTCTCCAAAGGAATGTCATTTAGTGGCCGTAAAGAATTCTAAGATATTTGAAACATTCCTCAAATATAGGGTTATGGTATCCTAAAGGTGCAAATTTGATTTAATCGGATATTCGGATTCGGATTATGCGGGTTGTAAAGTGGATAGAAAAAGCACCTCCGGAGTTGTCAATTGCTAGGTAGATCCTAGTCTCATGGTTCTCCAAGAAACAAAACTCCGTAGCCTTATCCACATTGAAGCCGAATATATATCCGCCGGTAGTTGTTGCGCTAATTATTATGGATGAGGCAAACTTTAATGGATTATGGAATAAATTTTAAAAGGTGCCTCTTTTATGTGATAATGAAAGCGCAGTTAAGATAGCCAATAATCCTGTTCAACACTCAAGAACCAAGCACATAGATATTAGTCATCATTTCTTGAGAGATCATGTTGGCAAGGGTGATATTGAAATTAGTCATATTCGCATCGAAAATCAATTAGCGGATATTCTCACTAAACCCTTAGATGAGGCAAGATTTTGCAAACTGAGAAATGAATTAAACGTCATAGATATCTCAAATGTGGCCTAAATGCATTTCCTTGGTTGTTCATTGTATTCGGTTTCTGTTTCTTAGATGAGTCTCACATCAAGGGGGAGTAATATGCAACTCATGTATATTACATTCCTAAATGTGGAAAATTGAAAATGGTGCTATAAATATCTTGAAAAGATAAAACAAGGTATTATAAGTCAAAATTATTTGAAAATAATCTATTTTTTTTTTTAAAAGGGTGCAAAGTTAGTCAATAGTTTCATTTATAATCTATTACTATATAAAGCCCATCTTTTGAATCCTATATGATACTATATTCTCTTTATGATTATCAATCAAAACAAAACTTTTGGGTTTTAAATTTTGAAAGAGCCAAAACTCCGATCAATATTGATCTACTAAAAGCACATTTGAGTTTTGCCCATGAAGCTAGAGTGATCATGTTTCTAGCTTCTCTTGTGGTATTTCAACTCAAACAAATCAAATCATAATTCTTATTTGGATTGTGTCTAAGTTCTTGTTGTGTGCTTATTTTCTTGGATGTTTTCCTCCTATTTGTGTTAAATCTCTTGATATTTCACCTCATTAAAATTCTTCGCAATCAAAATAGCTAAATTTCCTGCCATTTCTGCCATTCCCAAGCACTCTCAGGCCACCTCTACGGATAGTACATAAATCTTGATACTACGGAGTCAGGGAGCGGTAGTACCGCTCGACTCGTAAGTGTGTGGGGCCATCTCTGATCGTGCTTGGTTTTCTCTCCTCTCTCTCTTCTTCATTTCTCCTCACCCAAAACCGCCGCCCTCCTCCTTCTTCCCGTGCGCCTCTCTCTCTCCTCCTCTCAAACCCTAAATTTCATCTCTCCCAAATCCTTGTGTTTGTGGAGATTTCTTCCATTGATTTTGATCGTTGAGACCTTCTCCTCCAAAAGGTATCACTATTCTCTATTATTTCCTTTGCTTCATCTCTTTTGATCAATCTAGGGTTTCAATGAAATTTAATTTGTGTAATCTCGGTTTGAGGCAAAAACCTTGAGGATTAGGTGTTAGATAAGAGGTCTTTGATCTCCTCTAGGCCCTAATCTTGTTTAAAACTTATTTTGCCTCGACATTGCCTAAATTTCTTAAAAAACTTCATTGCTTGGTGCACTCGGCGGTACTACTAACCACCGGGAGCTGTAAGTACCGACTTTCTTGGTACTACTGCTTCGATAGAGCGGTAATCCGACCGAGAACTGTTGAAGCACTAAGTTTTGCACATTTTGAAGCAATGTTCATATACATCTTTCACTTATTTCACTTCCATCTTGTCAAAATTCTATTCATATTCATTTCTCATCTCAAATTCCTTGAACTCTTCTCTAGACCATGCCTCGCACCAAGATTGCTTTAACGGTCCTTCGGAAGGGCAAGGGTACAAGGAAGACGACGAAGGGTCGTGGTGTTCCCACCCGGACTCGGACAATGGAGACAAATGACGACTCGTTTACTATCGCCATGAGGACCACAAGGGCAAAAGGGAAGGGTCCTGCTGAACCTTCCCAGGCTAAGAAGAGGAAAGTCCCCGCTCAATCACCTCAAATTGCTGGCAGCGACGATGAGACTGAGAGTGACAATGAGGAGAGCTCAGAGGAAGAAGAAGTTGTGCCGCCAGTTGGAAGGAATGATCCATCTCAAATCAAAGGCGATGATTATTATGCTCGCAGAAGTCGAATCAAGATATCTCAACCTCGCTCTGCACCAAATCCAAGATTCCATTCCTTGTTTCAGAGAGGTGTTTGAGCAAATATATGCGGAGAAGGACTTTGCCAACCGGTATTGGGTCATTGGAAGCATGTTCGGGAGCAGCCAGAATTTGTGGGCATTCCTGAGTTATTTGGGGGAGCTGGCTTATATAACTTCCTTGGCACAAGGACTGACTTCCATGAGAAGGTCATTAGGCAATTTTATGCCACGCTCTATGTTTCTGAAAACTGTGAGCGAATCACCTGGATGACTGACACCACTAAATACACTGCCTCCAAGGATGATTTTGAGCATGCACTGGGAATTTTCCATAGCCAGCATCCTAAAATCCATGATGAGCCTCTTTTGACATTAGAGCAAGCGTCTGAGTTCTATGATCAGTCTCATACTTACAGAATTGGGAACTCAGCCGGTTTGCAGCTCCAACCCAGCATGGTCAACAAAATTATTCGTGTCACTATTCATCCGAAGAGTGGCAATTTTGATGCCGTGAGAGCCCATGCCTGGAATGTCATTGCAAAGATCATGGCAAAAGAAAATTTTGATGTGGTGGACTTCATAATTAGGGAGATGTCTCAATCTGCTTTCGGGATAGGGGAAGACCATCTATTTTGCTCCGTACATCATGGCATTAATCCGGAGAGTCGCCGAGTATAATGGTGCCACCCTACTCCTCATAAGCCGTACAAGCCTCGGGTCGCCCTCCTCAAGTCTTGCATCACATCGCCGAACAAGCCGCTCAAGCAAGAGCTCAAGCCAGCACAGCGGCTCAAGCCCAAGCCCAAGCTCAAGGTGCTCGTGCCCGATGCCTACCTTGCTAGCCTTGATACTCTCCGTCTGAGACATGATGGCACGGCTTTGAGACAAGAATCCTATATGCGAGGTCGATTCGCCCTTGTACTTGAGCTGCAGTACAACAATCGTCAGATGGTTGAGGATGTCCGCGAGCGTTTGGACTCACTGAGCACTTCTTTCGATAACTATCGCTCCTACCATCAGTCATATCAGCGTCGCCGCCCGTCGAGCAGCGAAGATTCCTCCTTCCCATGCCCTCCTCCGTCATCCACCGGGATCCTTGGTCTCCTCATCCGCCACACGGCTCTACTCACAGAGATCTTTGAGGAGTAGACGGTTCCTTGGCGACCCTCTTTTGGTCCTTGATGACAAAGGGGGAGAAGTAGCATGAAGAATTGAAGCCTAGCTTAGATTTATCTTTCTTATTGTAATAATCTTGCTTAAGTGGCTGTGTTAGATTTGAACTCTGTGGCTGTGTTGGACTTGAACTTCTTATGGCTGTGTTAGATTTGAACTCTGTGGCTGTGTTGGACTTGAACTTCTTATGGATGCTTATGTTGTCTTTTATTAATATGATTTCGGTCTTGAACTAGACTCGTTTTATGGTTCTTTTGCGCTTAATTTTAAATCATCTTCTCCTATGAAGTTGTGCAATTACGTCATGTTATTTCAATTGAATAAAATCATCTTCATTGTCATACATAAATCATATACAAATGTGCAACCTTAATTGTTTATCCATGGCATATTTGTAGGGGGAGTCATGTTTTCATTTAGCAATATCTTGATTCAAATACCTTTTGTTCTTTAAATGACAAAATATTGCTAAATAAGATTCCCAAGGTGTGAGTAATTAATTTTTATTGGTCACTCACACTAAACATCAATTCACTTCAATTCGATTATGAGGATTGTCATCAATTACCAAAAAGGGGGAGATTGAAAGCATCTAGGCCTCCATGCGGTGTTGGTTTTGATAATTAATGACAATCACGCGAAAAAGACTAATGATGTTTGTGCAAGTAAGTTGGAAACAGGATAAATGTATTCCTCGAAAGATGTTGGATGGCCTCAAGTGCAAGAATAAAAGGATGCAGCACAAAAGAAGCAAAAGAAGTGAAGGTATAAAATTTAGATGCATTTTCTAGTCTTTTCACCGATCTCGGAGTTGAAAAAGATCGGATTTTTAGGATAGTAGCCGTACTATCAAGAGGGACTTGATATGGGTCTTTGAATCTTGAAAGTGCATAACATATGGCTCAATAGTTCATTTGCTTAAGCATGCATTCGAGAAAAAAATCAGTTTCTGAAATCTGCCTCAAAGTCCGGCACTACCGCAGGGATAGGGCGGTAGTACCGCATTCGCGGTACTACCGGATATTATATAGCGGTAGCAAAATTCCAGTGGGATGATTTATTTGTTTTTGCTCGGAACCCACATGGCCGGCACTACCGCTCAGGTTGGGCGGTAGTACCGCAAATGCGGTACTACCGCACCTATGCCTGCGGTAGCTTTATTCCAGAACGTTTCCATTTTCGGTCGGCGGTGCTTGATACTACACCAAAATGAGTACGGGACATATATAAAAAAATCTTTATGAACGACTCGTGTCGGTCGATTATTACGCCAGTATAGCGTTACACGCAGTCTTGATACTCTAGGCCCTTAGAGGCGGTAATCTGCGACCTCTAGCAAATTCGAGGTAAAGTGCAGATAACGGCTAGTTTGTGTGGGGTGGGGTTATAAATACCCCCCCCACCTGTATGTAGGGCTGGTTGGTGACTCTATTGAATACACTTGAGCCCTAGAAACACTCTCCACTCTTTTGTGCATTGAATTCTTGATTCTTGAGTGTTGGAGAGCTAAAATTGAGTGCATTGCATTAGTGAGCCATATTGATTGCACTCTTGAGATTCAAGCTCGCATCAAGTTTGTTACTCTTGGAGGTTGCCGCCTCCTAGACGGCTTGGAGGCGTGAGGCTCCGGTGATCTTCACGAAGAAGGTTGTGTGAAGACTCGGGCGGTTGTGAAGGCACGAAGCTCGCCTACCCGGAGCGGGGAAGAGCTATCACTAGTGATCGGGGAGGGCTCAAGCAAGTGGAGCCGGCTTGAAGTGGTTCAAGTCACCTCAACGTGGAGTAGGGGAGACCGGCAAGTCTCCGAGACCACGGGATAAAAATTCACGAGTTCATCTTTGTGTGGTTTGCATTGTTTCTACTATTGTTTCATTTCTAGCAATTGATCATTATTGAATTTGCTTCATTACTTGCACTTGCCTTATTATTAGTACTTGAAGTAGTTTAAGTATAAGAATTTCGATGATCATTAATATTGCTAGGCATTGATATTGCTAGAATCGTAAATTGTGCTAAGGATTATCCAAAAGTGAATTTTAGCTTAGAAAATTATAAAACCTCCTATTCACCCCCCCTCTAGTCGGTATCCTTGATCCTACAGAGGATGAGGGCGACGACGACGATGACAACGGCTGCGGCGATCTCCTTCGGCGTTGGGGCAAGACCAACTCCGTCACCGAATCGGATTCGGAGGAGGAGGAGGAGCACCGCCGCAACTCCGATCGGTCATCCGGCAGTAGCTCCGACGAGGAGGAGGAGGACGACTTCTGGATGTAGTTTGCGCCATTTTGAGTTTCAAACGGTTAAAAGCCGTTGGCCCGTTATATTTTGTATATAAAATTAGGACTAAATATGTAATTCTGGAATAAAAATGTTCTGATTGCTTTTGTTTTGCTAAAGTCTGGAGATTGTGGCATTGTCTGAAGAAATGTAACTTTGTTCTGTTATTTGGTAGTCTAATGTCCTGAGATGATTGCATGTGCTGGGTTGTTGTCTCGGCAATTAGTAGTCTTTGGGTTTGTTTTTGTGGTTAATTCATGCGGTTATTGCTATGTGTTGCTGGGTTCGATGTCCTTTTGATCTAAAAAAATTTGGGGAATACGATAATATCACTTGCCGGTTCGAGTAAAAGCGGCAATGAAAATGGTCTTATCACTTTCGGTTAAAAACAAAAACCGGCAATGATAAATCACTACTGGTTGTTTGTGTGAACCGGCACTGATATTTTCTTATCACTACCGGGTCTCTCTAAAGCCGGCAATGATATTGCCTCCATTCTTGCGGAAAAATTATACTATTCCTATCAAGTTAGAACGGCGGTGATATCATCATCACCGGTTGAAGTTAGAACCGGCGGTGATAATATTATCACCGCCGGTGAATTTAGAACCGGCGGTGATAATATTATCCTTCTTGTCGAGCCTACCCGACAGTGATGGGGGGTCGCGGATGAAGCAGTCTGTAGTACTGCGTAGAACTTAAATCACTGAAGCATTTTCGATAGTTTGTAAAATACCACATAAATATGTAAAAATATTAAAGAATAGTGCAGTAACACACTCCATAATATATTCTACCATAATTTGGAAAGATGTTCTATTTAGGACTTACTCTGTATATAAATCTAGCTACTGCAAACAACCTTCGTGAACTAGTGCACAGAACACTAAAACTAAATAAGCCTTTTCAGCGGCCTGCAGAATAACCCGTGTAAATGTAAATCTTGATGGGACCAGATTAGAAACACACTTTAGTATATGGACAGCCAAGTTATAGAAAAATATCCAAATTACAACTTGCTTATCATATAAAAACCGATAGCATAAACACCCTAAACGATAATGTTGTTGGAGCCGTATTATATGAGCATTTGATTTTAGAAGTCTTTAACCAAAGTACCCGCAACACAAGAATCACCATATAATCATGTAGTAGCAACCAATAACTTAAAAATTCTAGATCTAACTTGTAGAGATTGCTTCTATACAAAGACACTTAAGGCTAAGCACTAGTCATGCATAACACTTTAACTAATGACTTGCTTCTATATTAATCCAAATAATTTTTGCATCTTGAATTTGTAAGACAAAAATAGATAATCTATAAAAAGAAACCATTTCATCACCTACAGCTGCCAGTGATATCAATATATGTATATATGTACAAATATAATCAGCTAAAAACACGAGAACATAACATCATTCAACCCAAACCCAAAATCACATCTATAATATGTAACAAGTTTCTATTTGGTTTTCCATCTGACTTCTTTTGCCCTTATTGAAAGTTGTTATTTGCTTTATTTCCGTTGAACGACGTGTAGAACCCGACGTCACTGATCCCATATCGACTACGCCGACTGCAACCACAACTTCATCGTAAACAACAACTAAGCAAGGCAAGCACCTCCTTGAACATGTTGATCCCAATATTTTAAGTTAAGTTATATTGTTTTGTCAAAACTATTATGCATACGTGTACTTTCGTTTAAATGCTAGTTTAAGGGAATTGGTAGATACACCTATGATTTCATGTACCTTCCTTAATGATCATGAAAATGTGATCCTTGATAGCCCTAGGACAATGTTAGATAATACTTGATGTCATCATGGGCGTATGCTAATACATACTAGAATGCTTAGCCATGCTTTAGCTTAGGAGCAAACATGTGGAAAAGTCCCTTGAAAAATGTAAATTGTTGGGTTTGACAATTATGGGTGTTGATATTTTATCTTAAAAATGAAAATAAAACTATGGTTTTGACGCGGGCGATTATGGCAATAGCCGGAGGTGCAAGGGACTTGCACGTAGTGTAGGGGGAGATTATCGCCCATATCAGATTAAGGACCGAACTACTATGTTGTTTTCAAGCCAAGAAACTCGTACAACCACAAGTGCTGGTATGGGACAACCTTAAACCAATTAAGTTATCTAGTCTAACTTTGCATTATGGAAGGTTGTAGTAGTACGGGCTGTTCCATGATAGATTGCTCGAAGGGGCGCCCACACCACGGTGATGGGAGCAACGCTTGCCAATATAATGGTGTATGCCTTAACATGGGGAGAAGTAGGGCAGTGGGGAGTAAACCACTTGCCGTGCTAAAGAAATCAACCCTCTTCTGCCGCCATATTAAAGGGTTTGTCGTCACCGGGCTGGTGCAAAGTTAACCTAGATAATGTAAAGGTTTTCATCATGAACATTCTGGCCACTATGCCAAAGGTGCGTGAAACATGCGGCAAAAAGAAAAGGTCATAACTTGTGGGTAAAGTTGTACACCTCTGCAGAGTGTAAATCTAATCGATTAGCCGTGCCCGCGGTTATGGGCACTTGGAAAGATCATCACATGGTTAGAGATTTTATTATTTTGCAAAACAGGGATGAATATGGAAATATTGTTGGTAAATCTATATTTCAGGTATTAAGACAGAAATTGGTAAGATTATTGCGACACTCACATTCTTGGAGAACTGTGAGTTATTATGTTATGTGTACTTGCTTACTTTCATATTCGGAAAACTTGCTCTTAAAATACCGCTTACAAATTAGTACTCGTTATTTCATGAAAGTCTTTGCTCACTGCAAAATAACCGTAGAAGCTCTCACCTTTGTTATAGCCTGCATTTTATCTTATATGCATTTGTTATACACTATAAGTCTTGCTGAGTACGAAAGTACTCAACCTTACTTAATATGTTGTTTTTAAGTAGAAGAGAAACGAGGCTCCGAATATTACTTTTCGTCGCAGGTTGCGGGATCTTCAATAAAGCGATCTTTTTAGGGATTATGCCTTGTCAGTTGCCTGAGGGTTGGATGGGCACACTACAAGACTTTTGCTTCTTCTGCTGTTATCTACTCTGAATTGTAAGAATACAATGTATAAATAGCTTCTGCTTTAGAAATACGATGTATAGTTGTGATTCCAATTGTTGTAAATGTGCGTACTAGCTACTGATTTAGGGACTAGTACTATATGCACACAGATTTCCATTTTTGCATTGTATGCAGAAAATGGGGTCGAAAAATGAGCCGCCATGTAAAACGGGACGTGCTTGCGCTTTGAGGCCGAACTCTTCAAAGTTATAGATTCTTTTAATAATTTAGCATCTAAGTCTGATTCTTTTAATAATTTGATTCTCTTGTCCAATAAGCTGTTAGTTTAGCTGTTATCAGATTCTTTTAATAATTTAGCATCTAAGTCTGACTGTCCATATATATATATATATATATATAGGCGAAATATTCAGTGCTAATGGTGAATTCAGTGCTAATTCCGTGCTAATGGCATGTAAAAATTTTGAAAAATTCTCAAAAATTACCACATGTAGGAGGTGAACCTCTACAACCCTGCAAAATTTAAAGATGAAACTCAATCGCATTTGAAAGATATGAAAAGACAAACAGCATAATAATAGTGCCAAAAGCGATTGAGTTTCAAGTTCAAATTTATGTAGGTTTGTCTTTCATCTTACATGTGGTAATTTTTGAGAATTTTTCAAACTTCTACAATATATATATATATATATATATATATATATATATATATATATATATATATATATATATATATCTTGTTCACTGTTATAGAATGACAAATTGATTAAGTTTTAAAACTGCCAAGTATTGAATCCATCAATTTGTGGTAAGGTTGTCACAAACTAATCAATATCTTGCCTTAGTGGCGAGGACGGCCTTTAAAGGCAACCCGACATCTGAGAACAACATACAAATGATTAACTTGTTTCATGCTAGATGTTCTGATACTTTGATATTCATGACTGTTTACATGTTCCTACAACTGATCATGCTACCCTGGAGTAGGACTCTATTTTCTGTCATGCTTCAAAGTATAAGAATGTGTTTTGCTAGCTATTATGTTCCATGGTTAATGTATGCACTTGGAATTTGTATCTTAATTAAATTGCTTATATCGCAATATTGTCAACAGAAGTAGAACCTCACATGAAAGGGAACATATCCTGTGCAATCAAACATTTGGTGAAACCACGGTGCAACCCAACTAGAAAAAGTTTCAAAAAATTCTGAAAAAAATCATGGATGTACATCTCAGCTTACCCCATCTACATATAAAATATCATGATCAAATTCGTTCTGTGCTAGAAGTTACAAAAAAACCAAAGTTGATCATGAACAGGAACTATTCCTGTTCATGATCAAGTTTGTCTTTTTTATTACTCTTAGCACAGGACAAATTTGATCATGAAATTTTATATGTAGATGGGGTAAGCTGAGATGTACATCCATGATTTTTTTTCAGAATTTTTTGAAACTTTTTTAGTTGGGTTGCACCGTGGTTGCACCAAATGTTTGATTGCACAGGATATTTTCCCCATGAAAGACTGCAAAGGTGACGCTTAGCCCCCAAGACTACACCGAATTAAAAAGAAGTGCTCGTCTAGCTTCCAAGGTGAAAATTCAACCCATCAGGGAGAAAAGGGCACCATGCAGGTTGTTAAGAAACCTAGGCATTATCAAATCACGCGGCGACGAAGTGGATGAACAAGCCATGGACAAATGTTTGGTGGTCTTGAAGAAATTCTTCCCTCCATGCTTGATTGTGGCTGTTCTCTGTGCATCAGTCAAGATTGATTGGGGTTTGACAAGTGACTATTCGCTTGACCACTGCATCAAGGTAATCGAAAGGTTCCGATCACTTGCAAAATTGATGAAGGTTGAATCATAAATAGTTTGTACGCCGTTTTGATCACCTCATCTGCGAGGAGAGTGCTGTCCAGAGCTGCAAACCCTGCAGCAAGCCTTCCTTCCACCTTCGTTTGATGGAGAAACTTTGGTGCGCCGACATGTTATGATTGTCTGGAACTCTGGATAAAATCTGGAGTATCTATCATAATTCACTATTCTATCTAGTAACCGGCAACGAAAAAACAGAAAGCCATGGCATCTCATATGCACTGTAGCAAACTAACCCTGTTTAGGGTTTGTTTGGTAGAGCTCTAGATTCTAACTTTATCTGAAATCTGAAATTTGTAGGCTAAAATAAAGTGAATTAAGTTTATATTTTTGGTCTAAAATGTAAACAAGATGATCTATCTAAACACTCTTAATGTACTCACAGCTCTAGCTTTATGAATTTGGTGAAACTAAAATTTTCAGCTTCATCAGATTTACAAATCTGAAGAAACTGAATCCCTGTCAAACACATCCTTACAATGGACGGATTGGAAGAGAAGAGAAAGGCCCAAGTGCAGTTCAGTGGCTTCCACTACACCATGGCACACTTTTGGCCACTGTGAACTGTTGGCAAAAGGCTAATATTGGCGACATATAATCTGTGGGCAATAATCAGACCTTCTCATCACACCTCGCCCATGCGGCAATTGTATAATAGAGCAACATGTTATGTGTTGGCATTTTTATTTTGGCTGATAATGTGTCGGCAAAAATAGTAAACAGTGTTTTTGTCGTAGCCTAATTTCTTGTCGTGAATGGTTGTGTCACGGACTAGCTAGCTAGCGAAAAAGATTGCAATTGGCCGGCCACAGCCTGAACGCTGGAGACTCTAAAGTTTCGGCCGCCAGGCGGGCCTTATCCTCTTGCGCGCGGGCTCGTTCACACAGCATCGCCCACATAAAACCCTAGGAAAGAAAAATCCCCAATTGGCCGAAGCCCCAGCGCTCGAACCCGTGTCTTGCCCCGGCCAGCCGCCGCGCGCCCCAGCGCTCGTCGCCTCGTCACCGCCCCTCATCTCCACCGCCCCTCATCTTCACCGCCCCTCGTCGTCGCCTCGTCACCGCCCCAGCGCTCGTCGCCTCGTCACCGCCCCAGCATCGAGCCCCGGCGGCCAGCTGTGCGAGCATCTTCACCGCCCCTCATCCACGCCGACCGTCCATCCCGGCATCGAGCCCCGGCGGCCGGCCGTGCACGCATCTTCACCGACCCGCATCCGCACCGGCCGTGCATCCCGGCGTCGAGCCCCATCACCTCGTGCCTCCGCTCCGTCCATCTGGTGTGGCTTCACGGGGAAAGCGGACAAGGTACGATTCAACTTCTGTATCCATCCAGCTCAGCTCGCCGTCGCATCGCACTACCCATCAAGTCGTCGCTCGGCCTCATTTCTTGGTTATCCGTATGGTGTGTGTCTGCAGAGAGTAGTAGCACTGCGTCTCCTCTGCTTCTTTGCTTGAGCACATCAACGAGCGCTAGTAGGGATGGTGGTTACCCGGAGCTGGAGTTGCTGAGATCCACATGCCGCCGCCGCCGCATCCCTTGTCTTGTCTAGTGTGTCACTGGTTATTGATACTAAGGGTTTGTTTGGTTGGTATGATTAGGTCGAATAAGAAAGGATGGTGCTTAATTATTTGGTTCTATTGTTTCGATTGAATAGAATGGTTATTATCAATTATCATAATCTGCTTAATTATTTGAGTTTGGACTTCTGTCATTGGAATAGTAGAATGTTAGCTCTGGAAAGTTAGCTATTAAGTTTGCATAACAGTTTTTTATGTAAGTTTTTCTTAATTTGGACAGAACTGCAATATCTGCTGCCATCAATTATCAATCAACTTGGTAAATCTCCTGCACTGACCTCTTGCTTGTACTATAAG
This sequence comes from Guadua angustifolia, assembly GCA_036346375.1. Lineage (NCBI taxonomy): Eukaryota > Viridiplantae > Streptophyta > Magnoliopsida > Poales > Poaceae > Guadua > Guadua angustifolia. The sequence continues at coordinate 10,842,097 of CM070520.1, forward strand.
TTCTGTTTGTTATTTGGTATTCAAACTGTAATGTAGTATATCTCCTGTAATGATCTAAAAAGAAGAAGAACCTAACATATATGCATATATGGAAGAGTCAAGTCTTTGGCTGCATAATATTACTATATTACACCAATAATCTTCTTTACTTTTTCGATATGTGTATCCTTTTTTCGATAATAAAATTGAAGATAGTTGCATCTTCATTTTTCTGTTTGACAATCTCATTATGTGCATCCTTTCTGCTAAACCTTAGGCTGTTATCTTTGTTTTGTTTGGCTCCAGAATTGGAATGGAAGGCTGACAGGTGAAACTGAATTGGTTGGGCTATATAATTATATGCATTCAGCTAGGACAGTGATCAGTGATGATGAGAAAAGCTATTTTGATTCAATTGTGAAGAAACATGGTTACACTCAACTGATTGTAGGGGGCAGTAATCACATCAGTGTCTAATTGTTTGAGCTATATTGCAATTACAAGTAATCATATTCACATCTGTGCTGTTCTAGAGGTTATGGATATCAGGGGGTTGTGCTTGTTGCCATAAGGTAGGAGTAGGGCCATAGAATATAGATTAATGAGGAAGCCAGTAAAGTCAGTGTTAGTCAGTAACACCAGATGCAATTAATTTAGGCAGTGCTTTAAAACTTTAAATTAGCAATCCCATGAAATCTGTGCAAACAAAAATCTTGGAGTAATGGTCACATAGCTTTTCTTAATCATGCTTTTGGTGTTATTCCTATGACAAATGGAATAGTGGAGAGAGCTTACTCTGTTCCTGTTCATTGCTGAATCATTTACTAGGTTTTTACTTATTCTGACAGAATATAAAGAGTCAATTTTGCGTATATATGTACTTGAAAATGCAGCATTCTTGTAAAGAAATTTGTGTTTAAAGTGAAGCTTATTTGAAAGCAAAAATGACAGCCTGATTAGCTGTGTAACATTCTTTGCAGAATACATCTAGTAAATATGAGTTTGTTGAGGTCAGCTCTATTAGTCCATGCACTCCAGGCGTTGTTGGACTAGAGCATTTTCCACCTTCTGTCTGGATGATATCAGCGCCCTCTTCTTCCAGTAGCTCTGCAAGTCTCATCTGTAATTTTGCATAAAAAATTCCCATGTTAAAGCACTTGTTAACAAACATTTCAGAAAGTCTTGTAACTCAAAGTATGGCCGAGGATGATATACATGATCTGGGAGGCTCAGTGTGAGGAACTGTTACCGATAATGTGATATCTGGAAGCATCTTCCTTGTCTCCCTGGTCAGCTTTAGTATCTGAATTTTTTGAATTTTTTTGGATGGCTGGGATATTTGTCCCTGTTTGTTGCCAAATAGGTCTTGGGAATTATTTCCCGGAGGGGAAGATTTATCCTGGGTTATGAAAAGCCATTAGATTTCCCTCCTGGGATTTGTATCCCTGGGTTTCTACTCCCTAGGTGCCAAACAAGCCCTAAGGGGATACCATGATCTATGGGGAAGCAAGGGACAAAGTTTGTCCTTTTATCAGAACAAAATGTGATGTTTTTACATTTGAAACAAGTTTTGTTTGTGTAACTTCCATTGCAATACATTTTTTTTCACTCGGGAGCAAGTAGCAGCATACTTTGTTCACTGTCTAATTATATGATGAAACACAATGCCCCCTGCTACATATCTTCAGCGATAACTATAATAAATTGGTTCTCTTTCTGAAGTCACATCTTGGATTGCCAGATCTTATTCTTATACGAATGGCATCTGTCTCTCGGTGGCACTAGTTCAGCATCGTTGCTTTGAGCTTGTGAAAATAGAGATGAGTTCTCTAAGCAAATCCGACAGGAAGGCTGTACTAGATTTTGCAGCATGGAGTTTCAATATTACTACGTCCGTCGGAATCATCATGGTCAACAAAGCTTTAATGGCCACGCATGGATTCAGTTTTGGTATGTTTGTGCTTCAGTAAAAAATTCCTGTAACCGTATTTATCACCTTTGAATATCTTGTTCTTTAATTTGTGGGCAGTGAGTATTATCTTATGCTGTATTTTGTTATGTGCTCTTCATTTCTGTCAGACTTCTAATTGAACATTGTAGGCCTATTCTGGTTCTGAAATACACATCAGTACTAGCCGTCCAGCCCAATGATTTTTAGTGAACAAAGGGATAGTGCCATAGTGGATCCTACTTTATTATGAGATACATATTTTAAGCTTTTGGTAGTTCTAACGATGCTAGTGCAACTTCCATCCATTTGAATTTTAGATGCTATATTGTTGATAAATATTTAATTACAAATATGTATCTGCCCAACTCATACTAGTGTTCTGAATGAGTAAGTGGAATATGGGCTCAGAAGAATTCGGCTCTTAGACTATCATAGGTGTCTGCTAAACCTGAATTCCACCCCCTTCTAGCAGCTATACTGGGACTTGCTTGACATAAGTTGGTAATGTATCTGCTGAACATAAAAAGGACCTTAATGGAAGCACCATACTAGTGTTCCAATTGATTGTTCTACGTAAAAACTATTTCTTTGCCTTCTCACTAGTGGTCCCAATCCTTGACTCCAGTATGTATCTCATATCAGGGGCATTGTTTTTTTTCACTGTAAATGTCTTGACTAGTACATATGGTTCATATTTTGTTTCTGTTAGTTTTGTGTCTAGACTTGTACATATGGTTCATATTTTGTTTCTGTTGACTACAGGATGGATTCTGAATACCCAGTTCGAAATATTTTCAAACTCTTCATATGCGCCATTTGTCAAGTGGAGTTAAAGCCAAGTCAAGGGATATCCATACATGAAGATTCATCACAACCTGGGAACTTGTGTCGCTAGGATGGTCCATTCCTTTGTCAGTGCTGTCAGGGAAAGAAAGAAGCCATGCATGGAGGGAAAAAAGTCACTGGAGTTGGGAAAAAAGTCCATCAGTGTCAGGGAAAGAAAGAAGCCATGCATGGAGGGAAAAAGTCACTGGAGTTGGGAAAAAAGTCCATCAGTGTATCAATTGGATGAAATAAATTGTATATTTTGTTAATATGCGTAATGCGTCCGGACGGTAAAAATGTATGTTTATCAAACCCTGTATGTCATGTGTGCTGTGATTGTGTATGTATATGGTGATTGTGTATCAACTTAACTTATGTGATGTGTAACTTAACTATTTGAACTGTGATTGTGTATGTATATGGTTATATATGTGAGTGGCACTATTTGCATGTACAAGTGTGTATGTCAATTCAATGGTGGATAATTAATGTGGAATTGGTTCTATATATATTGCATATTTAATTAATTTGTATGTCATGTGTGCTGGCACCTTTGCCGACACAAAACTTGTGTAGAAAACCAGTTTTGGTCTATGAGGGGAAAAATGATTCGCCAACAAGTAAAGTGTCGGCAATTCATATTAACTGTCGGCAAAGATGGAACTGTCGGCAAAGGTTGAACTGTCGGCGAAACTTAGATTTTTGCCATCAATTTATCTGTCGGCAAAGCTATCATCTGTCGGCAAAGATGGAACTGTCGGCAAAAACCCAACTGTCGGCAAAGGTTGAAACTGTCGGCGAAACTTAGATTTTTGCCATCAATTTATCTGTCGGCAAAGCTATCATCTGTCGGCAAAGCCTAAGCCGACTGCTTCTACCGCGACTATTTAGTTACCGTCGGCTAAACTTTTGCCGACAGTTTTTGTGTCGGGGAAGGTGCCTTTTGCCGACTGTACCATGTGTTGGCAAAAGTGTGGCATGGTGTAGTGTTCTGCCCAGCCCGTTTTGTTTGACGTTGCCGTCGGAGTCACACGTCCATATGTGGTATCATGGATCTCCTTCGCTTCATGCAGCTGTGATGGCTTCACACCTTGCGCCGCCACCTATGTTGAAGATGGCCCGCTGTAGCAAGTGGGGAAGCCAGAATAAAAAATGAGTGTGTGTTTGGAGGATTATATTAAATTGAGGTAAACATATTAAATAATTATGTTGTGTTCTCATCGGTTTGAGAGTTTCTACTATTACTTTATTATTTGAGAAATACTTGTGCAACATTTGTTTATCAAACTTTTGGAAATTCATAAACAAATTAATACTAATCAATCGAACAAATTGACTATTGTCTCTATTCAACCCATTGACACAAATACAATTGATAGAAAATAATCATATATCAAAAGAAGGGGCTCACATTGGATATTTGCTATTGTAGTCAGCTCACTTAGTCGGTTAGGTACTCATCAACTCAAGCTACACTATCTTTCCCGTCTACTTAGGTTTTATACTATGATTACATCCAGAAGATTCTTCAAAACAGAAAGAGTAAAAGTAGTTTCATTTTCCTAAGTTAAAGTGCTTAACGACAAAATAAGAATTACAGACTCTTTGAAATAATTACTGTAGCCAGTCATGTCACCGTTGGATTGAACTGGATCAAGCAAAAGTAGATCTCCACCATCCATCTTCCTTAAAGAGACTCGTTGGTTGTCACTTTTGGCTACCTCATTGCTACTGTTCTTCTTCCTTCCGCTCTCAGCTCTGACATTTCCCCCTTCTTGAGCCAAGACTTGTCCTCAAGTCTTGAAGTCAGGAGAAGTTCTCCGAATGAAGCTTCATCTTCGCAACTAGCATCCACATTAATTAGCCAAATCCACCCATCGTATAAGCCATTGTGTGATAGCAATCCTTTTCTTCGGTATGATTATGAGATTATTATTGCTTCCAACATACATCCGGCCCTTGTAATTATGAATTTCTGATTCTAGTTTGTACTTCCCAGTCAGATCGACTCCAGTTTGCAAGTCCGACACGATTTGTGCTACTTTATCATCATGTTCATAACCAGTTTTAACCTCAGTCACCCACTCTAGAATAGCATAGGTGAGAGCATTAATACTTCAGTTTCTTGAACTGGATGTTCCATCCGAGAAAGAGCATCAGTAACTTTATTTTCTTTTCCTTTCTAATATTCCATTTGAAAATCAAATTCCATAAGCTCGAGCATTAATTTATGCTGTATCCCATCAACCCTTGGTCCCAATAATTTACTGGAATATGCTATCGGCCATTCGGACTGCATTAATATAGCCACAATACCCGAACCACTCGCATCAGTTTCAAGCACAAATGGCTTGCCAAAGTCAGGGAGGCCTAAAACCGGACAGGTAGTTAAAATCTGTTTGAAATGTTCAAAAGTCCTTGTATGCTCCATTTCCCATTTAAAACAATATTTCTTCAGTAACTCAGGGAGAGGTCTACACAATTGCCCATAACCTTTGACTACTTGCCGAGAATAACCTGTTAGTCCCAAAAACCTTCTTAGCTTAGGGCTTCTCTTAGCTTCCAGATTGGAGTCTCTCAAGACTTGCAGGACATCCCTCCAAGCGCCATCTTCCTTACGGATCACATGGTCACACTCACACCGAAAAAGCAACCTCTTTTATCTCCGTGAACACATCCACAAAGCTACTAAGGATTTCCTCTATTTCTGGGCTTAGCTGATTCATTGCAGTTTGAGGTTCCAATTCCATAGGGTTTACATGTATCAGAAACCTATTAATCTTCATTAGTGAAATTGTCTGAAATTGTTCAACCTTCATCTTAAAATTACTTGTAAGTTAAGTTAAGTTAAGTTTGGAAACTGAAGTTCCTGCCAATTCTTGTTGATGATCAAACCTTTTTTTTAAGATCCAACTTGATGGGGCTGTACTCATAAATACAGTCAGCTCCTACAGCTCTAAGATTTAGAGAGTCATTTGTGTCTACCTTGATTTCCTGCGTTGATCCCTGAAGCTGTAGGTTCTTGGCCTGAGCTTGTTGCAATGTACCTGACATGCCACCAGCTGATCCATGGTAAATTTGCCCTGAATCCTGAGCTGCCATTGCAGTGGACTTCAACATAGATGTCGGGTTCAATTCCAGCGGCTGGCCAATGTTTTCAGTAAACCTTTGCTTTATCAATGCCTCATCCAACGTGTCCCTCTGAGCAAAAATCTTTATCCTCTCAGACCTCTCCTCAAACAATTTTTCTGACAAAGAACTTGCGGCTGAAGTATTTTGTCGCATTGGAGAATCAGCTGCACCCAAACCATTTTGAGTACTTGTGGGCAGATGACTACTTTCATTACGCTGCTGTTTCTTCTGTTGGCGGTGCTGCTGCTGCGGTTGCTGCATCTGGATCTGCTGTGGCAACTGGTGAGAATGAGCTTGTTGCTGCTGCAGGTGTGATGGCTGCTGCTCTCGAGCTTTAATTGACTGTGCCTCAATGTATGAAACAGCAACATCAGAATGCTTATCATTCGTCCTTGCAATGAAGATGTCCCAGAAGACCGACCACCATTCAAAAAGGAATCCCCCTAGGTTGTCAATTGCAACATGATCTGAAGACACATTACCTCCGGCATGGAATGCCTTTGCAGTGTTCTACAGATTCCTCTTCACTAGGTAATCATGAATGTACACATCCAACATCTTTTCTGCTCCCCATGCACTTTGAGCCATGGCTGCCACGTCCTCCTGTTCTAGTCTTGGTATCATCAGAAAGAAATATCCAGAGTCAGTTTGAGAATTTACTGACTCCTTTTTCTCGGCTTTCTCACCATCTGATCCATTATTGCTTGCATTGGTTTGATTTGCATTAGTGGATTCATCACCTTGTACCACTTCTTCAGGATCTTCTTCATAGACAGGATCTTCATCCTCCATTTTCTCATCAGCTTCAGGTTCATTATGGGCATTTGCTGAATGATCTGTGCCCATCTTTTCCTCAACCTCTTTTATCAGTTCATCACGGGAAGCTACTGAGTAATTAGTGCTCAGGTGTTTAGCCCCCTGTAGTTTTTCTACTGTTTCGTGAGCGTTTGCTTCAGAAAACCGATCACAAACTATAGCACTGAACTGCTGCCAGGTCAAAGTCTGCCATGGAATCCCAATACCTTTGAACCATGTATTTGCTCTATTAGTTAGATGCCCCACCGCTAAATTGATCCACTGGTCCAAAGGTGTGCCAGCCATCTCGAAAGTTTTCGCACACTGATCAATCCAACCTATCGGGTCATCGCCAGAAAAGGTTGGTAACTCAAGCTTGGGACCCTTGGTGACATCTACAACATACTGATGAATGCAATTATACTTCCCACAATATAAGTTTCTCTGTGCATCTAATACTTGAACCCCTGGATAATGATAATGTTGAGCCATACCTCCATTGTTATGCAGAACTCCATATTGATAGTACTGAGGAAGAGCCGGATGACAATAACCTGGGACTGGTTGACCACCATTTCTGAACTGCCAGCCAAAATACATCTGCTGAGCTAACTGGGCCGCTGAATTGGAACCAGCCCCAACTGATCCCATTCCTCCAAGAACTCTCATATTTGGATGAGAAGTAGTTCTAATGGCAGGAGCAAATATGGGTGGCATGCTACTCCTTGCAGAGTGGCGTTCTGTTGCTTCAGACAAACCAATGGAAATACCACTCCTATTCATATCAGATGACAATGAAGGAACACTGCTCTCATTTACTATAGATGGGCTTGATTGATCTACTTGATTCACTGATATACACGAGCTCCCTAGAAGCAAACTCTTAATCTCCGCCACATCCGATTTTAAAGCCTCCAGATCAGTAAGACGTACCTTGATTTTCTCGATCTCCTCTTGAACATCCATCTTTGACTTCAATCACCCACAGATTCTGGACAGATTCACCGATCTGCAGTTTCTTCACTGATCGGGGGATTTTACAGATGAACCAACCCCTTTCCCCAAATCCTCGAATCAATCACGCCAAGAACGAACTGCTCTGACACCAATTTGTTAGGACCCCTTGAGAAATCCGAATACAGCTCGATCAAACAGCCGAACAAATCCCTGTAGAGCAAAACAGAGAACGCCCAAAACACTCCAGATAAATGAGATTAAAGCTAGCTATTGGAAAACTAGGGCTACAATATGCGGAAATCTAGATGCCTTCCATTCCATTCATCTCAGGTTTTATACTACGATTACATCCAGAAGATTCTTCAAAACAGAAAGAGTAAAAGCAGTTTCATCTTCCTCAGTTAAAGTGCTTAACGACAAAATAAGAATTACAGACTCTTTGAAATAATTACTGTAGCCAATCATGTCACCGTTGGATTGAACTGGATCAAGCAAAAGTAGATCTCCACCATCCATCTTCCTTAAAGAGACTCGTTGGTTGTCACTTTTGGCTACCTCATTGCTACTGTTCTTCTTCCTTCCGCTCTCAGCTCTGACAGCGCGTCCGCAAAGACACCCGGCACGACTGCTCCCGGTGCTTCGACGGCGCCTTCTTCTCGCGGCGCGACGCCTTCGTTCGCGCCGCCCAGCCAGGCAGCCACCGAGGGCTGCCTTCCGATCCGGAGGCTCACCTTCCATGTGGAGCCCGACCGCGACGAAATCATCGACAAGTTCCTGCACCGCGGCAGGGACTAGCCGGAGCGCCACGACGTGGTCGATGCCATGCTCTCCAACCCGGCGCCGCGCAGCGTCGAGGAACTCCGCATCCCCGCCGTGGACTCCCGCGTCTACTCGTCGCACGATGAGGCCAGCCAGCTCGTTCGTAGGGATCTATGCAGAGGTGGAGCCAGAAATTTCTAAAGGAGGGGGCCTAAGAATAAAGTGAACCTCTACTAATGATTAATGATATTCAAAGTTTGGCCTTTTGACTCGATTCGCCCTTCGACCTTGATCACACTGCCTCTGCAAAGACTTTAATTAAAGTTGCAAATTAAAGCTGAAAATGCACAATGATACCATTTGTTAGGGATAGAGTTCTATACCACTTGTTAGGGTTAGCACGGCAAAAACCGAAGACAAAAATTTAATGTGGAAAATCTCACGAAGAAGGAAAAAATCACATGAAATAATTCACTGTAATGGTCTAAGGATTACATATATAGGGGTGTAGCTTAAATGAACAATAGAGCCCGAGTATTTGAAAATTTGGACTAATAAACTATTTAGATAAAATCAAAAGATATAATAAATTGAGATATTAAGGTATCTCTTAACATACCAAGAGAAATCCAAATGTAAGTAAATATGTGCATCAATGAACGTTATATGTACATCTTTTCATGGGCCGCGGGGGGCCAGCCCCCCCCCCCTCCTAATGGGCTCACCCAGGCCTCCCCGCCGTCGGAGACCCACCGCTTGTTGGACATCACCAACTGCAACGATCTCTAGTTGCCGGACGCACCCGCCGCCTTCCCACGGCTGGCGTCGCTGCGGACGCGCCTCTGCGCCATGCAGATCGAGCATCTCCAGGTCATCATCGACGCCGCGCCGGAGCTGGCCGACCTGCGGCTCGAGTCTGTCTTCCTTCATGGAAAAGGCGGCGGCGCTGGGAGACAGAGTCGGCATCTTTCGTCGCCGGAAGGGTGTGTCCGCCTCCACTGCCCCGCGGCCACCGCGCTCGTGCTGGAGAACTGCGTCTCGAAGTGCTACGGGCGCCGCGGCAGCGGCGGCTATATCGAGATCGACGCTTCGAGGCTGCGATCCTTCAGGTACAAGGGGTATGCGCGGTGATTCTCGCTGAAATCGCAGGTGCCAGACATGGCACGGGCGGACCTGCGCTTCCTTCACGACTATGACGGCAAGAAGGGAGGCAACGACATAACACGCGTGCGCTTCTGGCAGTTTGTTCAGAATTTCAGCAACGCAAAGGTCCTGAAGCTGAAGTGAAGTACCTCAATCACATCGTCGTCGTCGGCGAGGGGAGGCAGGCCGAGCTCCTGCGCCCGTGTCACGGCTACGGTGCAGAAGGATCGATCAACCACTAGGCGGCGAAGGAAGCGAGAAGCGATGGGTTTACAAATGAAGGAAGGCAGGATTATGAAGGGCATCTCCAGGAGTGGAAGGTGTTGTCATCGGCAAAGCGCAGGAGCAAAGTAGAATACATAGTAGTTGGTATGTGTGGGTGTATGGGTATATAAGGGAGTCTGTAACAGAATAGAGGCATCAAGAAGAAAAATACGACAACTTCCCTGCTCTATCTGTTTCCTCCCTTCCCTTCTTCTATCCAATCCCCAAATCCTTCTCTGATTTGTCTCTGTTCCTCTTCGTTCTAATCCAAATCTCAGTAGATCCATAACATTTGGTATCAGAGCCACGTACCTGGGGTTCCACCGCTGTCAATCTTCATCGCGCAGTCCGTCGTCTTCCGCGCCGTCGCGACCCTCGCTTATCTCGCCTGCGCTTTCGACTCTCCTCGGCTCGGCACCGACCGCCTCCGCCGACCACCGCTGGATCGTCGCTCTGCGCACGCAGACCTCTGAGCCAGTCGCGCGGTTCTCGACCGCCGGTTCGCCTCACCGTCGCCGCGCTCGCTTCTATCTCGCGATCGCCGCGGCGTGAGCGCTGCCCGCCGCCGAGAGCCGCCTCTCCCATCGACGGCCGCCTCTGGGTTCATCAAGAAGGGTGCACAAGTGCGAGTTCGCACGCCGACGGGGATTCTGCCAACAGGGCAGCGCCTCGTGCTCTGGCTTAGCGCTGTCGTCGTCTCCGCTGTAGAGGATGGCTACCTAGAGGTCGTCTACAACAGCAACTTTACGCGCGACGACCCTGTCACGAAGCTTCCGTGAAGAGAGCCGGTCACAGTCCTTTGCTCGCCACATGTTCGATGAAATGGCAACTCAAGAGATGCAGTGTGTGACATCTGTTAGATCCTTCCTTCGCATCACCATTCACCATCTACTCTACCCTGGGCAAGTGACTGAGGAGGCACTTCGTCAAGTCTTTGGTCGATGGGGACCAGTGAATGAGGTGCATGTACAGGAAGGTATGGATGGCGTTGTGGCTCTCGTCGGGTTTCCATCTTGGCCTGAGGCAGCGCGAGCTCGCGAATTCTGCCATGGTCGATGCATTTGGGACGACTGTTGTTGGATGAACATTCAGTACGAACAGCAGTTGTCAATCAACAGGGCAACGGTGACATCCACTAGGTGCTCAACGCCTTGCCTTGACTACGATGCTGGCGAGCCAAAGGCTGCAGCCACCACAGCAGCCACACTGTTCTCGACATTGGTGACCCCGCAGCCTATTGCCATCACCAAGGGCTCAGCATCCAATGAAGTACCACTCATCCTGGGCACCACGGGATCCACTCATCACCAAGGGTTTTCTGCTAGTTCCCTTGACAATGAAGCAGGGAAAAAGATGAACACAGTGCAGGAATCAACAATGCTTAATGTCCCTATTGATCGAACAACCTTTGATGTCAACATTGAACATGCTAACCAATGTTTCCAACCTGCCCCTGAGGCTGAAATTCTTACAGTAAATAGGGAATCAAAGAACAATGTTCGCTCAGTTGTAGAAGCTGTGCGTTCCTGGACAGATTATCCTGAAAAATCAGATGCCACAATTGATGATGAAAATTCTACTGGTACACCTCACCTGGATTTTGGCCGCCTTCTTGTTTCTGATGGATGTAATTCTGTTGTTACAACTACTTCAGCCCCGACTGCCTCCGTCGTGATGGGTGGTGGTCACGACACTACTTTCGCCATCAGCACGGCAGCCACCGGCCCCCACATCCGTGACATCTGTGACAATCCAAAGAAGGTTTCTTCTCTTAATCTCAAACCAGTGAAGAATGCCTTGCTGAAGTCAGTGGGGGTGAAGAAGACATTAAAGATAGATGAGGCTCTGTTTTCTGCACAGTCATTTGAAGAGCTCGGTTTGCCGCCTTTGCTCATTGATCGGTTGAACAAGGAAGGTCTGACTTCTCCAACTGATGTCCAGTTGGCTGCTATTCCTATCATATCACAAAAGCATGATGTGGTGATCCACTCATATACTGGCTCTGGGAGACCACTTGCGTACCTTCTTCCTATTCTTTCAGAAATAGGCCCCCAGAAGAGGCCTACAGAACAAGATACTGCTGACAAGAAATCAGGTATAGAAGCAGTTATTGTTGCTCCTTCAAGAGAATTAGGAATGCAGATAGTGCGAGAAGTGGAGAAGATTTTGGGTCCAAATGATAAGAGGCTTGTCCAGCAACTTGTTGGTGATGCCTTACACCTTTGGCCCCAATTACCTGCTTGGGAAATACTGGAAGCTGTTCCATTTGTGGTTGATGTTGCTCTACCTACTGGCTCCCATGGTAGACTATTTCCACGTGAACTGGCTACAGGTCTCAAAGATCTAGCTGATTTTCTGCCTGTGTCTCTTGGAACAATAGTAAGCTACTTTTCAGCTGAAGTGACACGAGGTGTTTGGAAACCAGTGTTTATGAATGGAACAGACTGGCCTAGCCCTGCTGTCAATCTATCAATGGTTGAAGAGCATATCAAGAAAATTGTAGCTGCCACTGGTGTTGATGTTCCAAGGCCCATGCTGTCCCAGGCTGAAGCTAACTCCAGTTCTCCATCAAACTCAATGAATCAAGCTGCAGTTGACAGCTTACCACCGTCTTTGGAACATTACTGTTGTGCTATCAGTATAGAGCTTTACGGAACAATTTCACTTGAAGTTGGATGTATATTGGTTATCTCGTCTGAAGTTGGTCGGGACATCATCTACATCGCTGACCAACTTGTTGATCCAGTTGTGGGCAGAAGTTTGGACTTGCAGTGGTCATGGGACCCTGGCGGTGACAATATGTATAGTCTGAGCATCATCGGATCAAATGCACAAGGGTATACCCTGCAGAATAGAGTCAGTCGCTTTAAAGGCAGAATCTGGGTAGGAAACAATTTGTTGGCTCAACAACATATCATGCAAGCCTTGCACTGTAGTGGCATCGGGGGATATTCAGGCATTCGCGCCACTTATCACAAAATCCGTTCATTGTTTGCTGTGATCCCTCAAGTGATCCTCAAATGGTCAGGCATTCCAGTCAAGATGGCTACCTGGGAAGATTTGAATGTGGTGCAGCAAAGCTTTCCTTCGGCTCCTGCTTGGGGACAAGCAGGATTTGCTGAGGGGGGTAATGTCACGGCTACGGCGCAGAAGGATCGATCAACCACTGGGCGGCGAAGGAAGCGAGAAGCGATGGGTTTACAATTGAAGGAAGGTGGGATTATGAAGGGCGTCTCTAGGAGTGGAAGGTGTTGTCATCGGCAAAGCGCAGGAGCAAAGTAGAATACATAGTAGTTGGTATGTGTGGGTGTATGGGTATATAAGGGAGTCTGTAACAGAATAGAGGCATCAAGAAGAAAAATACGACAACTTCCCTGCTCTATCTGTTTCCTCCCTTCCCTTCTTCTATCCAATCCCCAAATCCTTCTCTGATTTCTCTCTGTTCCTCTTCGTTCTAATCCAAATCTCAGTAGATCCATAACAGCCCGTTCCCCGGTCTCGAGCGCCTTGAGCTGGAAGGATTGCACTAGCCGGGAAGCAAGACCGCGGCGGCGGCGGCGATCGCGAACCTGCTCCGTAGCTGCCCTGTAGTTCGTGACCTCAGGCTCAAGCTCAGCACGGTGGCCAATCCTTTCAAGGACGCTCGGTGTGGTTCATCTTTCTTAAAACGGAAATATCGATCGGATTTCGACAAGTCCATCGATTCATCTGCTGCAGATCAAAGCCGATGGCTTCCATGGACGAAGACGATGGTGATAACTATGATGAGGTTCCTGACATCTCTGGTTTGAGTGGGCACTCGTCCAACTGCTTGCAGAGTTGTCTGAGGGTCCCTAGAATGCAATTTCGGTTGGATGAGTCGAACTGCTTTGGACTCCAGCTTCTCAAATTCTTCGCTGAAAATGCGATGGTTCTTGAAGAAATGTGTATCGACAATGGAAACCAAAAAATGCGCGAGCACATGAACAACAAGCTTGGTAGATGGGTTGCGAATTCTTCATCCGGGCTCTTCTTGCAGCGCTAGAGTTTCGCGGCAAGTTCACAGGAATTTTGTAGGGATCAGTGAAATCCCTCCAAAATTTCCAGGAAATCGCCTGATTCCGCATCAGACCGCGAAATGGGGAACCCACCGAGTACGACAGGCTTAACAGTGCTACCCTTTGAGAGGTGAAAGAGGATGGATTGCAATAGCAGAATGAAAAATATAACAAATTAATTATTTCTAGTGTGTTTAAAAAAATATCCGTGTTTGAGTTATCAATGTAAGAACAGGCATCCATATGCCAATGAAATCCCAAAAATATATATAATCTACAATTGGCGTTTGTTGCCTTATGTAGTATGTTTCTCTTCAGCTGTAGTTGTTTGGGTACTCTATAGTAAAACAAGTTGAGCTCTAGTTAATGGGGATATATAAGGTGCAAATCATCTTTATCGTCTGTACTCCATGAAAATCATATGTAAAAGTTTTCAACAATTCTCAAAAAACTACCAAACGTAGGGGAGGTTAGCTTCTACAACAATATAAAATTTTAAGACCAAACTAAATCGTATTTGAAAGATATAAAAAGATAAATTCAGCCTAAATAGTGAATTTTCTCTTCACAGCCTTTTTTAATTTTCTTTTTATGAAGAAAAAAATCTCTTCACTGCCATCAATGAGCTGTAGTCCTCTTTTTTAGAGAGTAACATGGGCTCTAGGGGAATTATCCTGTGCTACCTCACCTACATATAAAAGTTTTCAACATTTCCCAAAAAATTAGGATACGTAGGGGATGACATATTCCACGTTTTCCATCCTTTTTGCCTTCTTTTGGTTCGCTCTTTCTTCTTTTTTTCCATCTTTCTCCTTTTTCTCTGTCTCCACCTTTCTCTGTACCTTGTTCCATCTTGGTTCTTAGGGTGCTCCCTCTGCACCTTTGACTTCCTGTCTGTAATCTGAGTTTTCTCCCTTCTTTAATATATTCCATCTTTCAAAAAAAAAGACATATTCCACGGTCATGTAAAATTTAAAAATCAAACTTGACAGCTTTTGGCAAATGTGAAATTAACAAGCAACAAAAGTGAATAGTGTTGAACAGTGAAAATCACTATTTATTCAGAATTTGTGTTCTTCGTATCCCTCAAATGCAATCGAGTTTGATATTAAAATTTTACGTGGCTGTACTTCCCTTCATCTCTGATCTTTTGGGAATTTTTGAAACTTTTGTACTGGACTAGCACACGAAATTTTCCCTCCGTCTAGTCTTTAGTCTTTACTGCAGAACAGCAACGGCAAAACAAAACAGGCTGTGACTTGGGCCGAAGTGCGCTTGCGCTGTCGTAGCACATCAAACAAATTTATGCGCAGACAAGAGCAAGATCAGTCAATTTTTACTTCTCTTTAAATCCTTCGCTTCTTCATAAATTGAATTCTAAATGGATCAACTTACAGCTTCACACATTACAGTGGGGAACACTCAAAGAATACATCTCTTTGACAGTAAGAATCATCACCAATACAATGAAGCATATCAATTCATGCATCTTTATTTGTTATTTTGTATTAATAACTAAAAATTTTGGACCGAGTTCCGTCGATTTTATTCAAAACTCTACGGCTGTCTCTGCAGACCATTGGCGCCACATCTCTTGAAATATGCCGGTGGCGGAGGCAAGCTCGTCTCCGGCGTCGGCCCGTTCTCCACGATGAACGCCGTCGCCATGCCCATCACGATGTGGAACTCGAAGTGGCAGTGCAGGTACCACACCCCTGTTCACAAAGAATTAATCAAAGGTCAGATTTTTCTCTGCATAATAATTTCGTTAATTTGGAACTGACATATTGAATCGGAAGGAGCTTGGATCATTGTGATACCTGGATTGTCTGTGACGAAGCGGATGGCGGCCCAGCCGGTCCTGGGCACCTGCACGGTGTTCCTCACCTGCGGGTTGTGGTAGTTGAACTTCTTGACGTCCCTCATGGGGTTGAAGTTGCCGAGCCCCTGCGCGAGCACGAAGAAGTCGTAGCCATGGAGGTGCATGGGGTTGGAGTCGCTCTGCAGCAGCCCCGTGCTCTGGAACACGATCTCCACTGACGTGTTGTATTTGAACCGACGGACCTTGGTCGCCTTGAACGTCGGCTCCAGCACCTCCTCGAGCGGCCCCGGCGGGATCAGCGCTCTGTTGGTGTAGTTGTACGGGCGAGGCGGCCTGTCTGGGAAGTCCTCCGTGTACACGCCCTTGCCCTCGCCGTCGTAGTACCTCTCGAGCAGCGACGTCGTGGTCGGTTGGTGGAAGGAGACGTTGTTCATGGTGGCCACCACGATGGTGTCGGGGCCGCGCCGGCGCTTGCACGTCTTCTTGCCGTCACGGCAGATGGAGCCGAGGCCGAGCGTGATGAAGAAGCGCTCGTCGACGTGCATCGGCACGCGGTGGCGGTCTGGGTGCGCCAAGCCGGTGAGGTTGCTGTGGAAGTAGAAGGACGGCATCGTGTTGTGCTGGTTGGGCATGATGGGCATCGGGACCGGAAGGCCGTTGTTGTTGCCGGGTACACCGGCGTAGCGGACGAGCCCACGGGAGACGAACACCGGGATCTGCGGGTCCGGCAACGGCGGTTGGTTGGCGAGCGCGATCATGTGGTAGTGGGCCGGCGGGGCGTCGGCGGCCATGAGCACGTCGATCGTCTCGCCCGGCGCGATGGAGACCATGTCCGTCTTGTACGGCGTCAGGTAGTTTCCGTCGGCAGCGACCACCGTGAACGTGTGGCCGGCGACCTTGAAGTAGTACTCGGAGAATAGCGCCAAGTTGACGATCCGGAGCCGGTAGCTCTGGCCGCGCTCCACGTCGAGGACGAAGCTCTCCTCCACCGTGCCGGAGCAGTTGCTAAGGTCTCCGAGCTTCCCGTTGATGGTCGCTGACAGCGGGTTGTCGTCGAAGTTGCCGTCGGCCATTCTTCTGTCCAGCTCAACGAGGTCAAGCTCCCACCATTCACCTGCACGTAAACCAAACAATTTTCAGTCCCGTCGAATCGAGCAAATCAACCAAGATCGATCTCAAGAAATCAACTAACCTATGATGATGGGCACGTCCTTGGCGGGCGTGGGGAAGGGGTACTTCCCGTCCTTGGGGCGGATGACGAAGGCGCCGCTGACGGTGGCGCGGAGGCAGGAGACGTGGGCGTGCCACCACAGCGTGCCGACCTGGCCGGCGACGTTGAAGCGGTAGACGTGGTCGCCGTTGGGCGGGATGGGGCACTCGGTGACGAACCCCGCGCCGTCGGCCCAGCAGCTCCGCATCTGCCGCACGCCGTGCCAGTGGATCGTCAGCCCATGCGGCAGCTTGTTCACGACGTGGACGACCACCGTGTCGCCCTCCGTCACGTCGATCTGCGGGCCCGGGAGCTGCCCGTTCACCACGTAGATCTTGGTCGTGTTGCACAGGTGCGTCACGTTCATCTCATGCACCTATACGTCCCAATCGTTGGGCACAAACAGATTAGACACATGTATACCACTGGATCAGCTGCAACTTAACGATAGCTCACACATGCATGGGTGGAACTAGTAGAGGTGATTTGAAAAAAATATGTGAGAATCGTTCTTCATCGGTTGGTAAATTTGAACTATTTATGTGCATGCAAGACCTTAAGAGATGATTAGTTTTTTTATTCATACAAGACCTTATTTAAATTATTTGTATTGTACTTTGGAAAATTTTGAATTTATGTGTTGAGTTTATGATATTATAAAGCTATCGTACAAGACTATAAAACTGTATGTATGCTGAATGCATATCCCATTAAAATATTTCTAGTTCCGCCAGTGAGATCACATGTATTTGTTTAGCTAAGCAAACCACACAAACTACCAGGATAGCAGCCAATTGGTATAAGTTTAATGTAACTTCCTTTTTCCTCTTGAAGCCAAACATATATTTTAGCTAGTCCAAAAGAATCTTTCTCTCTGCGTTCAAAAGCTTGACCACCCCTTGAAACAAATCGACCGAAAGGTGATCAACAACACATTGCCAGCAAGTAAATAAATAGATGTACTCACAACGAAGGTGTGCTCGACGACGGCAGCCTCGCCGCCGGCCGCCGCAGCCAGAGCCGCGAGGGCCGCGGCGCAGAAGATGGATGCTGCCATGGAGAGCTTCCCCATGCTAGCTACAATTCTTTGCACGTAATTTGTGAAGTGATGCTTCTCCTAAGCCTGGTTTGTGTTCTATATATACACTCCACGGGCGCTACTGTGATAGGCACAGAACCTCTGAATCCATCGGCCGCTTGCAATGGTTGACCGCGCCGTCAAATCGAAGAACAGTAAAACGGACGGTGGCGATCAACACAAGCCAAGTAAAACGCCCAAAACACGCAACCTAGTTGCAAGACCTAAGGGCCTGTTTAGATCATTAGTAGCTAATAGTTAGCTGACTAATTAGTTGGCTAACTATTAACTGGAGGGTGTTTGGATCCACCAGCTATTATGTGGCTAATAGATGCTATTGTCTAGAATACCCATGCTAAAAACGTAACAAATAGGTCCTCGCTCCTCACGCTAGATCCTTTCTCCGCTTTTCACGTAAAAATATTTTCGTCACCGTAAATATATGTGCATCTCTAAGAAGATTGTCATCACGCCTAGATCCATTCTCCGCTTTGCCTTAAAAAAATGTTTTCGCCATCGTAAATATGTGTACAACTCAAAAAAGATTGTCGTCACTAATAATTTTTCGCCCTTTTCCTCTAGACTATTTTCCCACCCTCGCCTCCGATATTTTCCAAAAATTCATCGTTATCACGTCTAGATCCTTTCTCCGCTTTTGCCCGTAAAAAATGTTTTCGCAACAGAGATATGTGTGCAACTCAAAAATGTTGTCGCCACTAATAATTTTTCGCCTTTTCCTCTAGACTGCTTTTCCCACCTCGCTTTTTCCACCTCGGTCTCCGATATTTCCCAAATAATTCGCGAAGGAGATATTTCTACAACTCTAGCTCTTTATTTTTTCCCGTAAATCGGTTTACTGTTGTTGTCAGATTCACCGACAGCCCGTGATCTACGTGACCGGATTTTTGTTCGATAGGAGGGCGCTTTTCGTGGTAGCTAACCCTAGCGAGGGAAACCCTAGAGACTCTGCCAAGCAAATTTTGGCGTCTATGAACTATGGAACACACAGAGATTTTACCCAGATTAAGGCCCCCTTTGCCTTGGGTAATAGCCTTACTTCCTGCTAGATTGCTTAGAGAGTGTGCGAAGCTAGTACAAAGCTCTCAGGTTACAAGTTCTATCTTAGACTATGCTGCGGAGCTCCTGCTTGCAACGCTACTCAAATGTTCGACCCCTTTTCCCATACACCCGAAGGCCCTTATATAGACCAGGCTAACGGGAGTAGGTAAAAGGGAGGTCATCATGCTGATCCTGATACATTTATTACCCCTTCCAGTGCTGTCCCGTTCCTCCAAATTTCATTAAATGCCGACGATGGCCTCGCCTTTGGCCCGTCCGCGACGCAACCCCTCTTTGACGGGTAGGTGAGAGGTGTCAGAGGAATGGGCTGGTTGCGTAAACCCTGCAGCTGATAGGGATCGACACAGAGTACCGCCGCCTCGCACGGTGATGACAGGGCAAGAGGCGAGGTGAAGCTACTCGCGACTACCTTTTTGCCTTGGCGGCGGGCGAGCAGGCGTGCCGAAAGGCCGCGAGCAGAGCGTCGCCCACCGCCGCCGCCGCCACGCGGACCGAAAGGCCGCCGAGCGGGCGTGCTCGCCCACTCGCCGTTTGCCGCCACGTGACCGGCATCGCCGCGGGGCGTGCTTTCGCCGGCCGGCTCGTCGCCGCCACGGATCGTGGCGCCGACGAAGGCGGCGTGTTTCGCCACCGTTTCGGGCGCCAGGTGGACCGGCACATGGTCGGGCGGTCTTGTCGCCTCGCCTTGGCCGCCAAAGCCGCCACGTGATCGGCACCGGCGGCGAGCGTGCTCGCCCACCGCCGCGGGCGCCACGTGGCATCTTTGTGCGGCGAGAGGGTACCCAGTAGCAAAGACGTCGACGTGACATTGTTCTCCGGTGTGAGGAATATATTGAAAATAGCGCTATGCTGCGTTTAAATCGATTTTTTTCCCCACGCCCACATAACACGGCGCAATCACACGCTACCATGCCTAGTTAAGCTATACTTTACACGCAAAGGCTTTTCTTCCTTACAGAGATTTGCACATTAATTAGGTTAACACAGAGTCGGCAAGTACTCACGCTATGAAATCCCAAAACATAAATTAACTGCAGGCCTGTGAATGGCCCGACATCTCGCTCAATCCAAACCCATCGAAACTGAACGTCAGTGAGAATTAGGGCATTTATAGCTATTTATAAGAGATGTCACGAGAATTTTAAGTGATGTGGAGAAGAGAGAATGTTGCTCACCTTTCCTTATTAGCTTAAGCTTTTAAGTGAACTGGCTGGTGCATGCAAGTTGTACAATTAAAAAAATAAGTATTCCACGCCCTAGGCCCGAGGGAGCACAGTAAGTGAATTGCTCACCTTTCCTCATTAGCTTAAGCTTTTGGGTGAACTGGCTGATGCATGCAACTCAATAAAAGTTGCTATCTACTATTTAGTAGACAGTCTTATAAACAGTTTTACATTTTGTATATCATTGTATGGACAGACTATTAATTGAAATGAGAGATCATTACAGATAACTATATAGACGATCCATTATATGATTTATTTTTAGATCTTGTCTGTAGATATAAAAATGTATTATGAACAGCTACCGTCTATGCCCTTTGAGCCACGTGACTTGGTGCCCCATCGAACTGACTGGATAAACGTAACCACCTGTTGGCTAAACATATGCAAAGACTTTTTGTCTGACCTACCTCTATGAATGATATAAAAATATATTATAGACAGTTACCATCTATATGACTGTACATATTCTTTAAGCCACGTGACTTGGTGCCCCCATCGGACTGACTGGACTAACGTAACCACCTGTTGGCTAAACATATGCAAAGACTTTTTGTCTGACCTACCTCTACCAACCACAGTCAGAATCTCGAGTACGTGTGTTTGTCTTCCATCTAATTAATATATACTCCCTCTCAGTCCGTAATTACAAGGGCCGGCGCGTCTCTTTTCCATCCTTTTTTGTTCAATTAATATAGGATGCATTCATCTTCCCAAGCAATTTTTAGTGATTTTTCCCCGTAATGCCCCTGCTAACCGGTTCAGCGAGTTACCGCTAACGATTTCCATGCAGAGCTAATTAACAACTTTAGATCCTGTTTGTTAGGATTTATACTTTTTGGTTTATAACTTAAGGCCATCTTTTTAGCTTAAACAGTTTAAAAGCTAACGGCTTTTGTATGTGATACAGTAGATAATTTTACTAACTTTAGTGTTATTAGTCTAAAATCAACTATCAATAAGCAAAAAAACCTCTCTCTAGTGGTTTTTGACTTTTAGTTATATGGAAGCTTATGGCTTTTAAAAAATCAAGATAAAAAGCTACTCGTTTGTTTAGACTGTAACTTTTTGGCTTTTAAGCCGTGAAAAAGTCCAAACAAACAAGGCCTAAGAGTATAGCGGTAGTAGACTAGAAGTGCTGTGCATATGCATACACATGCATGCAGATATATGCACTGTCCTAGGTGGGTGTCGGCGTATTCTACGCTGGGGTACCCTCTCCGCCGCTGTCAAGTGGGTCCGCGAGCAGCCCGTGTGGCGCCCTGACGGGCAGACACGCGATCACGCCCCTCCGCTAGGCGAGCTGTCCACGTGGCGCCCCGGCGGCAAGGCGGGCGACCACGCCCGCCCGGGCGAGCTGCTCACGGCGAAGCAGCCGGCAAGTGGCGCCTCCGCCGGGGCGAGCTGGAAGGCAACAAGGTGCGGGGGCACGCGTCACCCAAGTGGGAATCCTTCGCTGCGAAGCCTTCACCCCAGGCGTGCCCCACCTGGGCCGTGTCAGAGTCATTGAATGTGCCTAACTCTTCTGTCGGCGTGATAAGCATATCCCTCTGGCATTCCTCACCAAACCCGTCAAAGGCCCGTCATTTCCCGAGCAGACCGGGCGAAGCCATGCCGTGGCATTGATAATAAGGCTCGGAGGGTAGGACTATAGCAATAGACGTAATTAATGTCATGCCACCATGACAAGGTGTAATAAAGTAATGTCACGATGATGAGTGTAGAAGGTGGTAGATTGGTGTGATGTGCCCCTCGCATTGGCCCAGGGGAACCAGTTCATATGAGGGAGCCCTGGTGCATGAGAAGGGAAAAAAAGGCATGGAGAGTAGTAGGAGAAGAACACTTAGAGGAAGGAGAGAAGAAGAACAGCTCAAGCACACACTGTAAACCAGTTCATAGACATCAACGAGAGCCAGTGCAGGACGTAGGGCTATTACCCACATTGGGGGCCCGAACCTGGGTAGATGATGGTGTCCCTTGCTTTTTCCCTTGGTGTGGAATCCTCCGTGTGAGAGTCATTAGGATTTCCGGCCATGAAGATGCCCTCTACCGAACCATAGACTCCTTGTTGGGAGAACCCCAGTCTGTAGGCAGGGGCCTGTCAGGTGGAATACGCCGACAGTGGGTGACTAGAAAAGTGGTGTGCTGAAATGAAAGAATTAAATACAAAAGTTAATGAGTAATCAGGGTATTTTAGTCATTTGCAATATTCATTGGTTTATGTGCAAAATGAGAATAGGCCTATATAAAGTTGGACGCACGGAGGGAGTACCGTGTCCTATAGTACGTCTGAATACGCCAATCCCGATATTTTCTACACAGATACCATGTTAATTTCATGTTGGATGACGGATATTAGTTGAATTAATCGGATGTTACTTCAGCAGCCTTGACTTATGTTGCTATACTAGATCTAGCTATGCAGGTCTACAAGTCCAAATGAACACTATTGTGTATTTTGACCTTTCTTTCAGGTACCAAGCGTGCGTAGATTAGTTTATTAGTAGTAGAATCTAGCCAAGGTTGGGTAAGCACAGATTGGTAGCACATAGATTAGTAGATTGCTTTCAAGGTACAATGGATCATGCAGCATCCTGGTTAATTTTGACATCTAACATGGTCAAATATTGTTTTATTAATCTTGCAAGTTAGCTTAATTTAGAACACAATTAGACCCTGTTTGTTTCGATTTTTTCATCGGCTTAAAAGCAAAAAAAGCTTAACCGAAACAAACGACTGACTTTTAACCTGAGCTTAAAAAAAGCCTAAAGTCTCCATATAACTATAAGCCAAA
Source organism: Guadua angustifolia (assembly GCA_036346375.1). Lineage (NCBI taxonomy): Eukaryota > Viridiplantae > Streptophyta > Magnoliopsida > Poales > Poaceae > Guadua > Guadua angustifolia. The sequence continues at coordinate 10,865,146 of CM070520.1, forward strand.
AACTAGGTGAGAGGTACTTTTTTGGGCTTTTCTGGAATGAAATAACCCTTTACCACTGGAAATCTCCAAAATTACCCACCAAATACCATCGTATATAAACACAAGAATCCTTCTCCCATCTCCTCATTTCTCCTCCGCTTCTCTCTTCCCATGTGCAACATGCCTTCTCCTTCCGCCGCTCTAGTCTCTACCGTCCCCGACCTCCTCCCTCCTTCGCTGTTGTCGGCGTACTTTACGTTAGGGTACCCTCTCCATCACAGAAAAGCAAGCCCAGGTGGCGGGCAGGCGGGCGATCACACCCTGCCCGTCAGGCGTCGGCCCACGTGGCGGCCTGGCGAGCAAGCGGGCAACCACGCCCCTCTCGCTTGGCGTCGGCCCAGGTGGTGGCTGGCGGGTGGTGATCACGCCACGCCCACGGGCGCCGCCCACGGGCGGTCTGGCGAGTAGGCGGGCGATCACGCCCCTCTCACTGGCGCCGCCCCATGTGGCGGCTCGGCGGGGTGGGCGATCACGCCACCCGCCGGGCGTCGGCCAGTGTGTAGGGTCGAGGATGCGCCTAGAGGGGGGTGAATAGGCGTTTATAAAATCGATCGCTCACTAATTCAATTCGCTCTAATCAACCCTATGTTAAAACCTACACAATTATAATGCGGAAGCGATAAACTCGGTTTTGACAATTAAGACCTAAATCAACTAGGCTCACTAGTGCACTAACTAATTTATGTCTCTACACTAGAATTGCTAAATTGAACAATCAATTAATACTAAGCAATTCTAATACATTCAAGCAATTGATTAATATGCAAAAGATAAATACTTGAATGTAAAGACACTATACCATGACATATTATTCGCATCTAACTGTGCGTCGGAAAAGACCCCATATAGCGACAGACAGTCCGTCGGTAAAAAGTATTACCGACGGATTAGGAGTGTCGGCTAAAGTCCCGTCGGCAAAAAGCTTTACCGACGGATCATTTATTACCGACGGACAGTGTGTCGGCAATAAGGAATTTTTGCCGACTGATATAATTTTACCGACGAACTTCGCTTTGCCGTCCGATTTCAGTTTTTGCCGACGCACTTGTGTTTCCCGACTTACAATGTGTCGGTAATGTCTAGTATTGCCGACACACAGTTCGTTGGTATAATCAGATTGCTTCAAAAAAATAGCACAATTCATCCAACTGAGACATAACATGATATGATTCAAGCATCAATTAAACATGATAGGATAATTCAAGCATTCAAAGTAACAACTTACTCTACTAATAATCAAATTTGTCCAAAAGATAGCATATCATCCAACTGAGACAATAACAATTACATATACACCAAAATTATATTACAATAACACCAATATAGCTTATCCCTAAAAGATAATAGTTTGTACAAGCATATATATAACACCAAAAGAGAAGTATGGAGTCTTCACACTCGGCAGTGCACTGCCCAAGTCAGCTGCAGTTTGAGAGCAACGCATGGAGAGAGAACCTCAGTCGGCTTTCGTTCGTCCAATATCCGAATCGGGTGATTCGTCTGGAAGGAGACCCAGGAGAGGCAGAGGCAGCAGGGAACTGAGATTGCACACGACAAACAGCAGGGCAAGATTTCCAAAGTCGTCTTTGGTGACAAGAAGAACCTGGAAATACACAACTAAGTTTGATTTGCCATTGCCAACAAAGATTATAGCAGCACCACTAGAACAAGTAAGCACAGAAGAGGACCTGTGTCATTCCAAGGGCAGAACCTAAACTTGTTGTCACAAGAAATATTCTTCTCAGTGAAACTTCCTTCAAAAATGAATTATATACTCCGATACCCAGTAAGGATGCAATAGATGTAACAAGCTTGACACGCCCTAGAAATTCTGGAGTGAAACCAAGCTTATTTGTGCTGAAATTCATCAGAAGGTAACATATGAAAATTCAGCCATTTTAAAGAGATGCCAATCACATAAACTTCTAAGGAATGTATGCATAGAGTAATAGCAATTTATGGTAAGTTTTGCCTTATGTATTTAGGCTTTTTTAAGCATCCAAGTGGATTCAGCATGATGCATTTGCAATGTATTCCACTAGCAAAAAGAAATTTGAGCTCATAGCATACTTGATTCATCATGAATATATTAATTCATACAGAAATATGATTAATAGGACACTTTGTTGACATTACTAACAGGTGACAAGCATGCCAAAAATTTAGTTACCTGCAGCCTTTGACACGCAATAATCTATATACCCCATGGAAATTCAATTGACTACTAGTAACAGTGGTACCTATACCCCATAGAAATTCAATCGACTACTAATGGTGGAACCAGGAAGGCAGCTCACAACTCCAGAATTCTTGAGTATGGAATTGTAGCACGGCAGGCAATCTCTTCAATTCAAATTGTGGGCTATCAAAGATAAACAAAAGGAAGATGCAGTATGTAGTGAACAGCTAGAATTATGGGCATAACAGAGAAGAAACTTGTTAGGCTATAACAGATTGTTAGGCTATAGTAAGTGTCAGGAAGAAACTTGTTAGGCTATAGTAAGTGTCAGGAATTGAGCCCGAAATTCATGTTCAAAAGAAATATGACAGCTATACAGTCAATCTTCCTATGCAATTAAAATGTGATTATGTGCAATAGAAAATCAACTATTATCAGTACTCAACATATCCTGTCAGGGCTAAGAACATGAAATGTTCAGAAGTCAAATCACCTCCAGAGCGGGGAGATCCTCTGAAGCTCCTTCAGTCCTGCTATTGCACAAATCCTATCTGAAGCAAGGTGCCCGTCAAAACTGATATTTAACAAATCAATTGTCTCTGTTTGAAATCTCAATAGTCACATATAAAAGCTAAAGTACTGACATGAAGAAGCTAACATTCTTCTGGCACTGTACATTAAAAACCAGAGCACTTTGAAAGTTTGAATATAGAGCAATAGTTGAACTTACATTTGGAATCAAGGCATTGGTCTAATAATGCTGCAAGTATCATAGAGTCCAAGCCACCGGAGCAAGTATCATGGAGTCCAAGCCACCGAACAACCAACATATATGTTCTGCTCAATCCACATACAAATTACCCAAGCTATCAATACAAGTTGAGAACAGCAAATAGCATGACATGTATAAGGTAATATGAGAATATATCGAGCGAGCAAATTCCAGAGCAACATACCGAAATTTGTAGAAATTTCGGCAGCACCTAATCTCTCAACCTTCTTAAGATGAACTCGTAATTACGTAATTATAATATATTTGACAGAGGAGCATCTCAACGATCGTAGCAATAGCTATTCTGTAACTTTCTCAGGATCTTGAGTTGATTGAACTCGTGATGCCTCTTTCTCATCTAGTTTCTTCCACAACTCCATTACTTCAGCATCTATCCTGAAGTGAAATACACATATTAGAGTACAACAAAAGAAGAACTACTAATGGCCTAAAAATAGAGGCAAAAGCGCCACTGTATCTCTTCTGGGCTCTCTGGATACTGCAAGCATAGAGAAATGGAAAATGAGGCTTTAACTTATTGAACAGACAACCAGTAGGAAAATAAGAATTTCATAGCTAGTTAATAGATTAGTGGTCACCTCCTAACCTCACAATGTCAGCATTCCTGATTCCTCTTTAGTCCTGATAACCCCCGGGTTATCACACTGAACCCAATGAGGCAAAAACTGATATGCAAAAGAAAGGGACATTGCACATACTCCCCATAAGCCTTCGCATCCAATAACGATGAAATGATCTTTCTTTGTAAGTTCAAAAGAGTGGGCATCTGGTGTTGCAATTAACCCAACCTGCATGATAATTGATAAATGTTGCGTGCAGACAAATATGAATAGATAGCATTCATAAGTATGGGATTTCAGAAAGCATGTTAGAAGAGCCTGCATTAGGCATGCAGTGGACAACTCTTTTTTCTTTGCCCAACAAGTTTTTTGATTGCATTGATTAGATTTATTGGGTGTTTTGCTTGACCCTGATTCATGCCCAAAAAGAAAGCAGCTATGTCTAAGCAAAACTTGGATATAGTCCTCTCACAGAAGTGATAAAATTAGCTAAGGGTAATGTTAGTACATTGTAGTTCACCTTAAAATAAACTTTAAATTAGCTGTGGGTAATGGTAGCACTTTGAAGTTCAGCTTAAACCTGTAACTCTGGTCTGAATGTTGGAACCCAAAACTATGGAACTACATTTGGGAGGATAGTAGTAAGCTAAATCTATCAATAATATGGGAAACACTATCAAATTATCAACATCTAAAAGAGAGCATAGGACCAGATTAGGGGTCACACAGTCGGAAAATTTACATTGCATAATCAGATTAGAGGCTACACGATCAGAAAATCTTGCATCTTGTTTATGGTTCTCATCCATGTTACTTGCCAGCAACATCAACAGCAACACCGCCGCACCAGCAGCGGTAGTTAGTTTTAGTGGGGCCAAGTGGAGAATTGAGGTTAATTTCAGAGTACAAACAATCTATATGTAATTACTAATTACCATTCTATGTAAGGAATCACTGATTTGACTGGAAAGAACCACAAAGCAGACAACATGATATAGAATTACCTTGGCTAACATTTTAAGCTAAAGGGCAGCTATCCTATAATATTGTGATCCTATTGCTCAGATTTGACTAAGCAACAAAAGCAGGTGTTTTGTTTAGATCTAGTTAGCGCCAAAAATCAAAATCAAGCCAGTGTCAACCAAGATTGGCTAATATATAACATATTTACAGCAGTTCAAGCCAATGCAGTCAAACAGATGAAGTCATCTACAAGGAAAATAAGTGGTACAACAGATTTCCAGATAAGGTTATTTTAGAACCTTAGTTTCAGTTTTCTATTTCCAACAACATCAGTTTGCTTATTCCAAAGGACAGAATCAGGTACTACTCAATAGATCTTAGAACTCAGGTGTGGACAGGCTAGGCTAAGCCTACAAAGGAGAAACCTCATCAATGTAGGAACAAGCAACCCATGTTTTATTACTAGTTTAAAATTTTAAAGAAAATTCTATTCCACTGCATGAAAAATAAGGTAAGAACCAAACTGCAAGTAATCTTATGCAAAAGGCAAAAAGTGAAAATAGTGGAAATGTGCTGCTTTAATGTATACAGAAACATGTATAGTTTTTCCGATAAATAAAAAAGAAGATTCGAAGCATAGAACATTAAATGGAAATCTAGTCCCGTATGTAGTTCTAAGCAAAACTTATAAGGTGTTTTTCTTAGCCAGAGCTTTATCAATGAAACCTTTAGGGATATTTGAGCCATTATGACGCACAGATAACCATGTCAATGGTTTCCTGCAGAATAGTCAAGGGGGCATTAATAAAACAAGGAACTGCTTCCGCATTGAATAGAACTACATATCAATGGTTTATAATTATCTTAAAGAGTAAATTGCAGTTTGCACCAGGTATTGTCCCCCTTGTTTAACTAATGATTTCTCAACACTAACTAAAGCATTGTGGTCAATATAAATCAACATTTCAATCTTTATGACCAAATAGTATAAGGAAGCATTTCGGAGGAAATTACAGTTTGCACCAGATATTGTGTCCCTTGTTTTACTAATGATTTCTCAACACTAACTAAAGTGATGTGGACAATGTAAATCAAAATTTCTATCTTTCGACCAGATAGTACAAGAAAGCATTTTGAAACACCGAAGGGAACATTACAACATTAGAAAATACCAATCTCCCATCAATGAATTCTATATCCATTGTTTGGATTGTAACGAATCGCTGATGCTGCATTGGTGTAATTCCATGGCCCTCCTAAAGAACCATCCAAAGAAAGGAGCGCAATTGTTCAGAGCATTCAATACGAATACAATTTTTGCATTGCGATTTCCAGCATCTGATTCTCATAACCCAAATAGTTCGAGTGAAATGTTAACTTTCTGCTTTGGAAACAAAATTTATCTGGATTTTTGAAAAAAATAACTTCAAAGAATCACATATACCTTCGTTGGAGTGCTGTTGGTCCCGGCTGATGGCGTTGAGGATCGCACTCGCCGATGAGGGTCGTGGATGTTGTCGACTCCTCTCGCCGGTAGAAGTTCAAATCGGCTCCAGATCGGAGCGGGGAGGGAGTCCTCGCCGCTGCTGCGTCTCCTGTCCTCGCCGCTGCTGCTGCTGGTGAAGTCGTCGCTGGGATCTCGTCGCCGCCATCGCTCCCATGATCTCCTCGGCGTGGAGGTCGGCGCCACGGTGGGTGCAGGCAGGAGGAGGAGGAGGCGGTGGAGAGGATGGGAGGTGGATGCGGGCGGAGAGGCCGGGAGGAGGCGGCGGAGAGGATGGGGAGGAGGAGGCGCGGCGGTGGAGAGCACGGGAGGCGGAGAGGACGGCGCGGGGAGGAGGCGGAGAGGACGGCGCGGGGAGGAGGAGGCGGGGCGGAGGACGGCGCGGGGAGGAGGAGGCGGAGAGGATGGCGCGGGGAGGAGGAGGCGGGGCGGAGAGGGGCGCGGGGAGGAGGAGGCGGAGAGGACGGCGGGAGAGGAGGAGGCGGGCGGAGAGGGGCGGGAGGAGGAGGCGGGCGGAGAGGGGCGGGGAGGAGGAGGTGGAGAGGACGGCGTGGGGAGGAGGCGCGGCAAGAGGATTAGGGTTTTGGCGGGGAGGAGAGAGACAAGAGACAATCGATGTTTTTCCGTGGTGTTCGGAGACTTGCGGTCTCCCTAGTCTCGCTTGAGGCAAGCCCACACTTGGACCGGCTCCCGCCGAGCACCGCCTCTTCCACTAGTCGTGGTTTTTCACGCCGCGTGAGGCTCAACCCGAACCTTCACAAACTTGCCGGGCTTCTCACACCTCGAGAGCTCCAAGACGACGCCTATGCCGCCTAGGAGTCGGCAACCTCCAAGAGAAACAAGCCGCCTCCGCTGAACTTCACCGAGCACAACGAATGCGCTCCCGGTGATCACCAAGTGCAACACATGCACAAATACCACACTCAAGTGCAACACATGCACAAGAGCTCACTCAATCACTCCCTAATTGCAACACATGCAATTAGTGCTCACACTTAAGCTCAAGAAGCAAATGGAGAAGAGCAACACATGCACTTCACTCCCACACAGCAACAACCACCTGCCCAAGCCCCCCATGGGGTGTATTTATAGCCCCACCAAGAAAACTAGCCGTTTGGGGGCTTTTTCGGGCAAAATCAGCAAATCCGGTACTACCGCCCTCATAGGGCCGGTAGTACCGGCCGTAGCCCCAACGGTCGGCTAACGGACACTTTCTCGGTACTACCGCTCCTCCTCAGCGGTAGTGCCGGCCTTGCCTCAACCAAAAAACACCTTCTCGCTAAATACCTACGGTGTTTTAGGCGGTAGTACCAAGACTGATGTACTTACCGCCCACGCATCAAGTAGTGCCGCCATCAGAGAAATTCGGTTTCGACATCGAAAAACATTTCTCCGAAAACCGAAACCCATTCTTTGAGCCATATGATGATCAACACATGATCATACACTTGTGCAAAACACATTTGCACCAACTTAGCGACGCTCAAAGAATCGCACTAATTGCGAAAAACACATTTCACAAATCAACACCGAACTTATGCAATCAATCCTCTAGCCATGTAAGGATCAACACATGATCCCGACACTTTGCAAAACACATTTGCAAATGCCAACACATGCTCTAGGATTGAAAGACATAACTTCAAGGCTCATTTGTAAAACACATTTGCACAACTAACCAACTCCAAATGGCGAAAACACATTTCACCAAAATCCAACAACTCAAGAACTATTTGCAAAACGTATTAAGCAAATCAAACTCGAGTTTATGAGATTAATCCCCCTAGCCATGTGAAGGTCAACACAAGACCCGGTCAACTTGCCAACTCCCGTTGCAAGCCCCACTCACATGCTCTCAGGATTCCGGACTCATAAACCTCAGTTTATTCGCACAACGACTTTGCAAATAACACGATAAACATCATTTCATGCTTGAGCATTACTCTTTGCAACACATGCAAAAGTCTAGCTCCAAGCAACATCAAATCATGATGCATGAACTCTCTAATTGCAACACATGCAATTCTCTAGTTCCATGCAACACCAAAACCAAACTTCACACCAAAACCAATTCAACATGTATGAGCTCTCTACTCGCAACACATGCAAGCCTCTAGCTCAATACAAACACTTAAACACCAAATCAAACATTTGTGCTCTCTACTCACAACACATGCGAGCCTCTAGCACATACACAACCACAAACATGCTTGAGCTCTCTCCTTTTGCAACACATGCAAAACTTAGCTCCAAGCAAACACAAGGTTTTATAAAGATTGTTTTGAACAAAACCAAAGCATGAAGCTTCAACTAATGCAACACATGCAAAAGTGAACTTCACGCAAAAGCTAACGCATTGGCTTATCCCATTTGCAACACATGCAAATCAAAGCACTTTGCGAAAACCAAATGCATATACTCTTTCATCTTTGCAACACATGCAAATCAGAGCATAATGCAAAACAACCAAGCATAGGCTTAACACATTTGCAACACATGCCAAATGGTTAACCCATATGCAAAAACCAAATCAAATAAGATTTGAGCTTGAGTGAACGCGGGATTGAGATCACCAACACATGATGAAGCTCAACCAAAGGGAACGACCCCTCTTAATAGTACGACGATAAATACTAGACTCAAAGACTAGAAAGTCCTTAGCCTATCTAATTATACCTTCGCCGCCGAGCAAGCAATCCCCTTTGGGGTCTTTATGATCTTCGCGTATTTGCTCCCCCGGGATATCACTCGACTCCTCTTCTTTTAACTTTGGGATCCACTTCTTGACGCCCATCACCTCATGATGCCGTCTTTATCCCGTTCTCATCATCTCATCCATCTTTGGACCTAACTTAATCACAACTCATAAAATAGTTAGTCCAAGATGCACGGTTGTCTCAATTATCTCTTGCACTCCATTAACACATAATGGATGCCTTTTAGATCAATTGAGCACAACCTAAATCAATTGAAATGATTGTGAATGTGTCTTAAGTATAATAATGCAACACATGCTTAATTATACTTAAGAACTATCCATTTGTCCTTAATTAATCACAAAACACCATCAACACATGATGAAGTGTTCTTTAACGATTAACAAGACAAATGAACTCAATTTAAATTATCATTTAAATTGACTCTTCAAGTTAGAGTGTGAACTCCCCCTAAATATGTGCATCCATGTAATATATGGATTGGGAAACATGATGCACATTTTGTGGTTATTTCAATGGGAATGTTCATACTTTAACTTGAATCCAAAGTATGCAATTAATACTTCAAGTAATACACATACATACCTTGGTTCTCCATTTTTCAATGCGATGAGACTAATCAAAGATATTCTTAATAAACAAGTTAGTCTCAATATAAGATTTGTCATTAATAACAATATCGCATTAGGGGATAAACTCAATATTAGATTTGTCATCAACACCAAAACCATAACTAATGAAGGTTGAACTTACAATCTCCCCCTTTTTGGTGATTAATGACAAATCCAAGCTTAATAAGCACATTTGGATTAAAACTATCATAATGAGAGAATTTAAACTTTTTGAACGCATATGCATATTTTAAACAATATAAGCCTTGACAATTTAGAATGCATATGAGAAATCAATTTTCCCCCTTTAATCATGTTTAGCTCCCTTTTTAAGCCAAATGATATTAAGCTTCCTAATTCTCCCCCTTTTGGCATTAAACACCAAAAATGGAAGAACCAAAAGATTTACTTGAAATACATTCTCCCCCTTTTTGGCATTTAAACATTTATCATTAATTAAGATTTATCATTATCTCCCCCTTTTGGCATTTAACTTGGAAAAACATTCTCCCCTTTTATTTAATTTTCTGTTTTTAAGCTCCTAATTCTCCCATGTAATTATTACCTTTTAATGAAGGTCATACAAGGATTGAAATAAACACTTATGACCTTGGCAATGAATTTAGAGAACTTTAAGCCAGATAGAAATGATTAAGATCATACAAGGATTCAATTAAAGCTTATGCCAAATGAAAAGTGTATACAAGGAGTAAAAGAAATTTTCATTTGAAATATGGTCTAGAAATAAGGAAAACTCAAAAAGATACCATATTTGGATTTTGGATACCACGTGTAAGGATACCACTTGTAAAAATAAGCATAAAAAGCGAAGTAAGGGATATACAAAGCAAATGACCCATGTGATACCCTTTTTCAAATAACTCACTCCTCATTTTATTAGGCTTTACAAACTTTTAACATGATTCTTTTGAAGAATCCAACAATTTGCCTAATAGGATTAAACGAGGAATCCAAAAAGAATTACCACTTGAGAAATTAGATACCACTTTTAAATCTATCTCAAGGGCTTTGCATGAAGAACCAAAAGAAATGAGCATTTTCAAGTTTTAAATGAAGAACAATACTCAACTTGAGATTTTCCTCTTTTATATATTTCAATCCATAAAGACTCTCACATAGAGAAATCTTAAGCGGTTGAACTTACAATTTTAGCTCGAGAGGAAAAATCTTACTCAAGAATGTGGGTATCGGAGTAATGCTACAAAGAGGTAATGAAATACCATTTGTAGGAAATAATTGAATTCAATGATACCACTTAAAAAGAAATTCAAATACACAAGGATATCACAAGAAGAAAAGAACCATTTAGATCCATGATACCACTTGGAGAAAAGAGAAACTCAATGATACCACTCGTAAGCATATGAAATGAATAAATGCTCAATTGATACCACTTAGAATCAAATCACAAAGACTTGATATCACTTGAAAGAATTATCGATAACATCGATGGGTATCAGAGCAATATTCTCAGAGCAATATACTCACGAGTATCAAAAGCTCAAGAAAGTTCAATAGAATCCAAAAAGATTTAGTATCAGAGCAAAACAAAGATATGATATCACTTGAAAAAAAAATTAAGTGCCCAAAACTTGATATAAATAAACTCCCCAAGATATTCAACGAATGAACCATGGAGTTATTTGCATTTGAATTGCACAAGTTTTGTCTTTTCAAAAGATCAAGTGAAAATCATCCTTTGAAATCAATTAAATGCTCTTAAACTGATACCACTTGGAAATGCGATCAAATAAATTTCAGAGCTTTTGAAATTTTGCACAAAAGAGCTTTGGGATCAAAAGAAACTTTTCCAACAGGAATTTTTGAAAAAGCAAATTCAGATCAAAAGATATCCCAAAAGCAATTTCGAAAAATCCTGAAAATTTTCAGAGCTGACTGCCAGGGCCGGTACTACCACTCACACAGGCCGGTAGTACGGGTTTCTTGTACTATCACAAGACCAGGTTTGGTAGTACCGGTCCCGACGACTGTAACTTCGGCTTTTGCAAATTTTTGGCAAAAACGATTCAAATGAAGTCCAATTGATTTGAAAATTTCCAGAAATGAACTTTGCAGAGATGAACTTTGGACTAATTAGAAGGTTTTGCAAAAAGAATTTTCATCAAAACAATTTTATTTTTAAAGTTATAGCAAATTGCGTTTTGAGGCAAAAACGAAAATCGATTTTCACGAAAAGCCTCAAAATGCACTTCGGTTTGGATTTCATGCAATTTCTTTTTCTATGGCTTAGATAGGTGTATCAAGAATGTGTATAGCCAAGATTTATGATGAAATCCAACTTGAATGCCACGATTTAAGCATAGTGCTAGAATAGGCTATTTTGGATTAAATCAAATCGTTTTGAGCCAAATTCGATTTCAACATATAGTTTTTCATTTTGAAAGCTTGTAAAACATTTGAAATACTTAATAGAATACTTTTACAAAGTTTTTCACAAATTTGGGTCTTTTGAATATGAATTTTGACTTTTGATCCAAATAGTCCTTTTTGAAGAAGCAAGGTCAAATCCAATTAACACAAGAATTCAAATGAAGCAAGGATAAGATGTAGAGCTTTGAATTATGTGTATGAGTCTAGAATACCATTTTGAATCAACTCTTGTGTAGAATTTTGATTCAAATTATGAAACTCACTAAGTGCAATAATATGACCATTACAGGTCTAGTATAGTTTTTAGGCGAGTTTCAAAATCAAATAACTTTTGCTAGGTTGGTCTTTTGAAAATCTTTTGAACACGAAAATTGTTAAGAATGACCAACTCTAGGATATTTGATTTGGAATTAGTTTCAAAATCTTTTTACTTTTAATTCTATGAAAATTATAAGTTTAAATCTAAAACAAGATACTACTATCTAGATTTTTGGCCATGAAACTCATTTTCTTTTCAAAATAGATTTTGAGAAGCCAAAACCTTTGAAAGGCATTTAAAAAACATTTGTATACGTTTTTCAACTAGTTTTTCACAAGATTAGTAATAGTATACAAAATTTTGACTTTTGGCTAAATGGTTGATTTTGAATATATATATATATATATATATGCACTTATATAAATTTGGGCACACGTAGGGATGTGATACATATGGATATGAATTAACACTCCCCCTAAATGTGCCACTACCTGACTTGCTCAAGATTTCAATAAGAGAATAGATAAGAGGCGAGAGCAAGTGGCTATAACAAGTAATCTAAATTGATATTCATTAATATTTCATTATAACCTACACAAGGCTATAAAACATAAGAATTAATTTAAATACTTGTTACCCGAGATGGCATTGGCTCATGATGGACTTGATTTTCTTTATGCTTGACACCACTTGTAGATGAATATAATCCTTCTCTTGAGTGAGCAAGCGTCCAATCCATCTCAATATCACCTAAAAATATTTTAGGCGATTTTTGGTACCCAATTCTTGTTGGGTCCGACAACGTTAGTCACAATTGATTTAGGAACCCAAATGGTCCTAATTTTAACATTATTGAATTGACTAACATGACTAGGAATAGTTTTGCGATAATCATTCCTCCTAAGCAAAATATTTGGATTTAAGTGAGAGGACTTAGGAGAGCATTGAAATTTCGCAAAATTATTTCTAGTTTGATCCTTTCTAAGCATATGATAATTAAGGTTATGCATTGGCTTAGAGGATCTAGCAAATCTAGCAAATGTTTTGCTATAGTTATTTTTCCTAAGCATGTGATCATCATGATTTTTCTTAGTCTTAGGAACTTTAGCATTTTGAGCAAACACATTTCTAGAATTGCTCTTCCTATGCAAATGAATGTCATTATGAATGGGCATAGGGGACTTGACAAGCTTAGCAAACACATTGCCATTCTTGTCCTTCCTAAGCAAATAATTTTCATTAATAAGAGTAGGCTTAGGAGTGATACCTTTGGGACAATCCTTACCGAAATGTCCCTTTTCCCGGCAATTGAAGCATGTCACGCTATTTGGCCCTCTCTTGACCGATTTGACTTGCTCCTTGCCGGTTTGCCTCATTGTTGGTGTTGTGGCCTTGTTATCCACTTGATTAGGGCACACGGAGGCGAGGTGGCCCTTCTTGTTGCAAGCAAAACACTTGATGGTCTTCGAGTGTCGTGCGTTGTGTCTTGTCTTGCAATTCTCCCTCTTGGAGTTGTAGCCGAGTCCTCGCTTGTCTTGAGGCACCCTTGGCTTACTCAAGATTTCGTCGAGGAGGGCTTTACCTTTTACGCACCTCTTCAAGTCATTTTCCAATTTAATGACTTGGGCCTTGAGCTCATTATTTTCCTCTACAAGGTTAGTCTCAACAAGCATAGAGGAAGTACTAGAAATTGAATTAGAGCAATAAGGCAAATCATCGCTAGAGGTGGATATGCATTTATTCGATGAATTGTTTGTAATTGGAATTGAGTGAGGCAATTCATCAACTAAATCGCATTGAGTGGCAATATCCACACTAGCTTTACTAAATTCCTTGAAAAGGAGTTTCTCATGATTTTCTTTTAGAACATCATAATCATTTTGAAGTGATTCATGTTCTAACTTCAAAATTTTATATTTCTTTTTCTCCTTTCCAAGAAATTCATTGAGCTCCTCTAATAAATTCATGAGTTCATCATATGAGGGCTCACCTTCGTCATCACTTACCTCATTCTTACCTTTCGCCATAAAGCAACGAATTTTTGTCGGAATTGAAAATTCGTCGTCGCTTGAGGCGGAGGTTGAGATTGATGGAGATGTCGGTTCATCATTTGATGTTGATGTTGAATGATCATCAACCGACACTTCCTCTTCATTGCAATCCTCAATTGATGTTGTGGATGATTCAAATAAATCTTGAAGCTTAATCCACATTGTATGGGCGCTCTTGAGATTGCATATGAGATTAAACATTTCTACGCTCACAAAACTAAAAATGGCATTAGTTGCTTGAGCATCGAGATGTAGACATTTCTCCTCTCCTTTAATTGGAGCAATATCGCTTAGTGGAGAAGAAATGCCGACATCTACGATCCACCATATTTGTGGGCTCATGGATTTAAAATAATTTATCATAAATAATTTCCATGATGAATAATTTGAGCCATCAAAAATATGTGAATCGGTGTAGTGCACTAGTCCGCTAAACGCCATCCTTTTTACTCTCTAGACGGTTAAGCCTAAAATGAGAGTGACCGTGGCTCTGATACCACTTGTAGGGTCGAGGATGCGCCTAGAGGGGGGGTGAATAGGCGTTTATAAAAATCGATCGCTCACTAATTCAATTCGCTCTAATCAACCCCTATGTCAAAACCTACACAATTATAATGCGGAAGCGATAAACTCGGTTTTGACAATTAAGGCCTAAATCAACTAGGCTCACTAGTGCACTAACTAATTTATGTCTCTACACTAGAATTGCTAAATTGAATAATCAATTAATACTAAGCAATTCTAATACATTCAAGCAATTGATTAATATGCAAAAGATAAATACTTGAATGTAAAGAGACAAGAGACAACCGATGTTTTTCCGTGGTGTTCGGAGACTTGCTTGCCTCCCTAGTCCACGTTGAGGCAAGCCCACACTTGGACCGGCTCCCGCCGAGCACCGCCTCTTCCACTAGTCGTGGTTTTTCACGCCGTGGCGTAGGCTCAACCCGAACCTTCACAAACTTGCCGGGGCTTCTCACACCTCGAGAGCTCCCGCGCACGACGCCTATGCCGTCTAGGAGTCGGCAACCTCCAAGAGAAACAAGCCGCTCCTCCGCTTGAACTTCACCGAGCACAACGAATGCGCTCCCGATGATCACCAAGTGCAACACATGCACAAATACCTCACTCAAGTGCAACACATGCACAAGAGCTCACTCAATCACTCCCTAATTGCAACACATGCAATTAGTGCTCACACTTAAGCTCATGAAGCAAATGGAGAAGAGCAACACATGCACTTCACTCCCACACAAGAACAACCACCGCCCAAGCCCCCATGGGGTGTATTTATAGCCCACCAAGAAAACTAGCCGTTTGGGGGCTTTTTCAGCAAAATCAAGAAATCGGTATTACACGCCCTCATAGGGCTTAGTACCTACCGAGTCCCCAATCTGGCCGGCTAATCTGACACTTTCTCGGTACTACCGCTCCTCCTCAGCGGTAGTGCCGGCCTTGCCCAGCCAGCAAAACACCTTCTCTGTCAAATACCTACCGGTGCCTTAGGTCAGGTAGTATCAAGACTAGCAGTATTACTCACCACGATCATGATAGTAGTGCCGCCATCAGAGAAATTCGGATTTCGACACGAAAAACATTTCTCCGAAAACCGAAACCCATTCTTTGAGCCATATGATGATCAACACATGATCATACACTTGTGCAAAACACATTTGCACCAACTTAGCGCACGCTCAAAGAATCGCACCCGAATTGCGAAAAACACATTTCGCAAATCAACACCGAACTTATGCAATCAATCCTCTAGCCATGTAAGGATCAACACATGATCCCGACACTTTGCAAAACACATTTGCAAATGCCAACACATGCTCTAGGATTGAAAGACATAACTTCAAGGCTCATTTGTAAAACACATTTGCACAACTAACTAACTCCAAATGGCGAAAACACATTTCACCAAAATCCAACAACTCAAGAACTATTTGCAAAACGATAAGCAAATCAAACTCGAGTTTATGAGATTAATCCCCTAGCCATGTGAAGGTCAACACAAGACCGGTCAACTTGCCAACTCCGCTGCAAGCCCCACTCACATGCTCTCGGGATTCCTGACTCATAAACCTCAGTTTATTCGCACAACGACTTTGCAAATAACACGATAAACATCATTTCATGCTTGAGCATTACTCTTTGCAACATATGCAAAAGTCTAGCTCCAAGCAACATCAAATCATGATGCATGAACTCTCTAATTGCAACACATGCAATTCTCTAGTTCCATGCAACACCAAAACCAAACTTCACACCAAAACCAATTCAACATGTATGAGCTCTCTACTCGCAACACATGCAAGCCTCTAGCTCAATACAAACACTTAAACACCAAATCAAACATTTGTGCTCTCTACTCACAACACATGCGAGCCTCTAGCACATACACAACCACAAACATGCTTGAGCTCTCTCCTTTTGCAACACATGCAAAACTTAGCTCCAAGCAAACACAAGGTTTTATAAAGATTGTTTTGAACAAAACCAAAGCATGAAGCTTCAACTAATGCAACACATGCAAAAGTGAACTTCACGCAAAAGCTAACGCATTGGCTTATCCCATTTGCAACACATGCAAATCAAAGCACTTTGCGAAAACCAAATGCATATACTCTTTCATCTTTGCAACACATGCAAATCAGAGCATAATGCAAAACAACCAAGCATAGGCTTAACACATTTGCAACACATGCCAAATGGTTAACCCATATGCAAAAACCAAATCAAATAAGATTTGAGCTTGAGTGAACGCGGGATTGAGATCACCAACACATGATGAAGCTCAACCAAAGGAACGACCCTCTTAATAGTACGACGATAAATACTAGACTCAAAGACTAGAAAGTCCTTAGCCTATCTAATTATACCTTCGCCGAAAGCAAGCAATCCCTTTGGGGTCTTTATGATCTTCGCGATTTGCTCCCGGATATCACTCGACTCCTCTTCTTTTAACTTTGGGATCCACTTCTTGACGCCCATCACCTCATGATGCCGTCTTTATCCCGTTCTCATCATCTCATCCATCTTTGGACCTAACTTAATCACAACTCATAAAATAGTTAGTCCAAGATGCACGGTTGTCTCAATTATCTCTTGCACTCCATTAACACATAATGGATGCCTTTTAGATCAATTGAGCACAACCTAAATCAATTGAAATGATTGTGAATGTGTCTTAAGTATAATAATGCAACACATGCTTAATTATACTTAAGAACTATCCATTTGTCCTTAATTAATCACAAAACACCATCAACACATGATGAAGTGTTCTTTAACGATTAACAAGACAAATGAACTCAATTTAAATTATCATTTAAATTGACTCTTCAAGTTAGAGTGTGAACTCCCCCTAAATATGTGCATCCATGTAATATATGGATTGGGAAACATGATGCACATTTTGTGGTTATTTCAATGGGAATGTTCATACTTTAACTTGAATCCAAAGTATGCAATTAATACTTCAAGTAATACACATACATACCTTGGTTCTCCATTTTTCAATGCGATGAGACTAATCAAAGATATTCTTAATAAACAAGTTAGTCTCAATATAAGATTTGTCATTAATAACAATATCGCATTAGGGATAAACTCAATATTAGATTTGTCATCAACACCAAAACCATAACTAATGAAGGTTGAACTTACAAGGTGGCGCCTGGGGCAGTGGGCGATCACGCCTGCCCCCACGTCGGCCCTGTGGCGGCTTTGGTGAGCGGTGGGCGATCACGCCACGCCACCGAGCGTCGCCCACGTGGCGGCTTTGGCGAGTAGGCGGGCGATCGCGCCTCTCGGTGAGAGATCACGCCTACCCGCCGCATCGCCTGTGGCGGCCTAGCGAAGCGGCGGGCGACCGCGCTCCTCTCGCTGGTGTCGGCTCAGTGGCGGCTCGGGCGGTGGGTGATCACGCCGCCGCGGGTGTCATCCTAAGTGGCGGCTTTGGCGGCGGTGGCGATCACGCCACGCACGGGCATCGGCCCACATGGCGGCTGGCAAGCAGCGGCGACCACACCTCTCTCGCCGCATCGCCTGTGGCGGCTCGGCGGTAGGTGGGCGATCACACCTACCGCGGGCGCCGCCCACGGCGGCTTCGGCGGGCGGAGCGCGATCAAGCCTTGCCTCTGGGAATGTCGGCTGGCGAAAGCGAGGCGATCACGTCCCCACTCGCCAAAGCCGCGTGCGACGCGACCAAAAGGAAGAAAAGGAGGTTTCGCCTCAAAATCTCTTTCTCTTGACACGCTGTGTCAGGGCCATTGATTGTGAAGAATTCTACGGTCGACACGACAACAGCCCATCCTCTGGCGCCTCACACCTAACCTGTCGCAGGAAAGTCACATCCCAGGCGGACCAGGCGAAGCTGTACAGAGACATTAAATGAGGCTCGAGGGACAGGACTACTCTGATGGGTTTAATAAATGAGTCGTAGAGCAGCATGATGTCACCCTCTCACCTGTCCCGGCCCTGTGAGCAAAAAGGCGAAGAGGCGTGAGGCGGTTGAGAACAGGTGGGTCCTGACCGCTGAGCGCGATCACAGGGATACTAAACTACAGGGGCACGACCACCGTGACCGGCGAGATGATCGCCACGGTCGGAGGAACGACCGCCGCGAGGAGAAGGAGGGCAGGCTTTACTGCCCGATCCACAGGACCAACACCCACGACCTGGCCGGTTGCCAGGTTGTGAGTAAGATGGTAGAGCAGCGGCTTAAGGAGCGCCACCCCCGCGATGATGACCGGGACAGAGACTCTGCCCCACTGGCTTTCCAGTAGGCAGACCAAACTGTGGCGTACATTCATGGTGGCTCGACCACCTACTCCTCCAACGCGACCTACAAACGGCTGAGGAGGGAAGTCTGCGCCACGGTGCCAAGCACAGGGGCGGGTCGGATGCTGAAGTAGTCGGAGGAGCCGATCACTTTTAGTCGGGTCGACCATCCTGAGAGCACCGCCGGCCTAGGTCACCTCCCGATCGTGGTTTCGCCCACGATTCGGAATGTGAAGCTTGGGCGAGTGCTAGTGGACAGAGGGAGCTCCATCAACCTCCTGTCCTCCAAGGTGTTCCGGGCAGGAGCTGCGCCCGACCTTGCCCTTCTACGGAATAGCCCCGGGGGCTGGCTCAGTCTCCCTCGATCAGGTGCGCCTCCCCGTCACCTTCGGGGAGGAAAGCAACTACCGCACAAAAATGGTGGATTTCAAGTCGACTTGACCTCCCTAATGCCTCGCTTGGATCGGCGTTGGCCAAGTTCATGGCGGCAACCCACTATGCATACATGGTGGTGAAGATACCAGGGCCTGGTGGCCCCATAGCCATCCAGGTGGACAGGCCGGAAGCCTTGCGTTGCCACAAGCACGCATTGGATCTGGCTGGTGCCACCTGTGCAGGGCGGGCTGATGCCGCCTATTCGGGAGCCCCTCTGGCGAAGACGCGTGCCTCGCCCGGCTCGGCTGGTGAGGTTAAGGTGGTCTCCCTGAGTGAGGGCGAGCCCCGGAAGACTGTCAACATTGGTGCCAACCTTAGCGCCAAATAGGAAGACGCGTTCGTCACCTTCCTCCGGTCTAACTCCGACGTGTTCGCCTAGCAACCGTCTGATATGACTAGGGTCCCCAGGGAGGTGATCGAGCACTGACTGGCAACGCTCCTAGGAGTGCGCCCGGTCCGGCAAAAGGTTCGGAGGCAGGCACCAGAGCGACAAGATGCCATTCGGGAGGAGGTAGAGAAGCTGCTCCACGCAGGGATTATTAGTAAAGTCTCTCACCTCGAGTGGCTTGCCAACCCTGTGCTTGTCAAGAAATCCAACGGGAAGTGGCGAATATGCGTCGACTTCACCGACCTCAATAAAGCTTGCCCGAAGGATCCCTACCCCTTGCCGCGTGTCGATCTCATTATCGACTCAACAACAGGGTGCGAGTTGCTGTGCTTTCTGGACGCGTACTCTGGGTACCACCAGATTAGCATGGCGATGGAAGACGAAGAAAAAACTACTTTTGTAACCCCAATGGGTGTTTATTGTTACATCCGAATGGCTTTTGGATTAAAAAATGTTGGTTCTACTTATCAACGTGCCATGCATATTTCTTTTCGTCCACAGATAGGGCGAAATCTCGAGATGTACGTTAATGACTTGGTCGTAAAAGTTAAGAAGAGCGAAGAATTGATCGAAGACCTGGAGGAAACCTTCACTAACCTCCGGAAGAACTGCTTGAAGCTCAACCCTGAAAAGTGTGTGTTCGGCGTGCCCTTCGGAAAGCTGTTAGGATTCCTCGTATCCAGTCGGGGCATTGAAACTAACCCTGACAAGATAGCGACCATTGAGCACATGAAGCCACCGGTCTGGCTCAAGCAAGTATAGTGCCTAGCTGGTTGCCTGGCGTCCCTCAGGCAATTTATCGCCCGGTTGGGAGAAAGAAGTATGCCCCTATTCAAGCTATTGAAAAGGACCAACCACTTCGAGTGGACTGAAGAGGCCCAGCGAGCATTTGAAGACTTGAAACAATACCTCTCCTCCCCACCAGTACTGGTCGCCCTAGGCTCGGCGAACCACTGCTCCTGTACATCGCCGCTACCCCAGCGGTGGTGAGCGCAGTGCTGGTGGCGGAGAGGGAGGGCATCCAGAAGCCGGTCTACTACGTCAGCAAAGTACTACACGAAGCGGAGACCAGACACCCGCAAGCACAGAAGATGCTGTACACCGTTCTGATGGCCTTCAGGAAGCTGCGGCACTATTTCCAGGGGTGAGAAATCACAGTGGTCACGGCCTATCCTCTGCGAGAGATCCTCCACAAACGAGAAGTCGAAGGCCGCATCGCCAAGTGGTCGGTGGAGCTGGAGGAATTTTGCCTCAAGTTTGTACCCCGCACCACCATCAAAAGCCAGAAGCTGGCGGAGTTCGTTGCCGAGTGGATTCTCGCCGCTCCTGAAGCTGAAGAAGTACCCACGCCTTCTCCCTGGACCTTATTCTTCAACGGCTCCTTCAGGCTCGAAGTCGCGGGGGCTGGAGTCGTCCTGGTCTCCCCGACTGGTGACATTCTCCAGTATGTGGTCGCCCTCGACTTCAAGGCTACCAACAACATCGCCGAATATGAGGGCCTGCTGGTGCGGCTACGCGCCGCCTTGGCGTTAGGCGTTCGACGTCTCCAAGTCAAAGGCGACTCCCTGTTGGTCATCAATCAAGCGCGGAAGGAATTTCAATGTTCTGACCCCACCATGGCTGCGTACTTGGCGGAGATCAGAAAGATGGAACGTCATTTCGAAGGACTGGGATATATGCATATCCCCCGACGCGACAACCACATAGCGGATGGGCTTTCACAGCTCGCGTCATCAAGATCTGCTGTTCCGGTCGGGGTCTTTGAAGAAAGGCTATCGCGACCATTCGTCGCAGCCCCCATACATGGAGGGGACGACGGTGTCGCCGTCACGGCCTCCGACTCAGGCGGGTAGGGCGGTGTTGCTGTCATGGCCTCCAGTCCAGGGAGGGAAGGCAACACACCTACCTCAACCCCCGTGTCCGGAGAGAAGCGGCGGTACGGTGACGACACCGGAAAAGCTGGCCAAGCGGAGTGCCGGCGATCACCACGTGATCGCCACACTTGGCCGGATGGGCGGTGGATGGATCCTATCCTAGCCTTCCTGCGGGACCAAGTGATCTCCACGATGATGCATCACCGGTGAAAAATTGCACGTAAGGCTAAGTGCTATACCGGCGGTGGGGACCTATCTGCCGAGAGCGAAACGAATTCTCACCGGTGCATCACTCGGGAAGAGGAAAGCATCTTGCTCTCTGATATCCATGGAGGCATGTGCGGGAATCATATGTCCGGCCGGACGCTGGTTGGCAAAGCATTCCGTCAAGGATTTTATTGGCCTACTGCCCTCTAGGATGCTTGCGAGCTGGTGAGGAAATACGAAGTATGTCAATTCTTCGCCAAGCAAATCCACCGACCAGCCCAGGCTCTGCAAAGCATCCTGCTCTCTTGGCCATTCGCGATCTGGGCTTGATATCCCGGCCCGCTCATCGAGGCCAGGGGGCTTCACTCATCTGTTCGTTGCCATCGACAAGTTTACCAAGTGGGTTGAAGCCGATGCAGTGCGCGCCATCACAGCTTCCGCTGCTGTCAAGTTCATACATGAGATCTTTACCCACTTTGGGGTCGCCAACCGCATTATCACAGACAACGGTACTCAATTCACCAGTGCGGCCTTCCTGGTGTTTTGCGACGAGATGGGCACCAAGGTATGCTTTGCTTCGGTGGCCCATCCGAAGAGTAATAGCCAAGCGGAGCGCGCCAATGCGCTGGTGTTGAGGGGTCTCAAGACTAGAGCTTTTGACCGGCTCCACAAGCGGGGGGCGCGATGGACGGAAGAACTCCCGGCTGTGTTGTGGTCGCTTCGAACCACACCCAATCGGGCAACTAGAGAAACTCCCTTCTTCCTGGTCTATGGGGCAGAAGCTGTCCTCCCGTTTGAGCTGTCGCTTGGCTCCCCACGCGTTTCAGCGTTCAGCGAGGGGGGCCAGAAAGACCATCGCCGAGAAGAAGTCAACCTTCTGGAGGAGGTGCGCGACCATGCGGCCTTGCGTGCCGCTCGGTGCCAACAAAGTCTCAGGCGGTACCATGCCACTCGGGTCCATGAGAGAACACTAGCAGTGGGCGACCTGGTCTTGCACAGAATTCAGGCGCATGCCAGTCGCAACAAACTGTCTCACATGTGGGAGGGCCCCTTTAAGGTGGTCTCAGTCTCTCGACCCGGGGCGCTCCGGTTGGTCACTGAGGACGGCCAAGAGCTGGCGAACTCCTACAACTTGGAGCTGTTACGAAAATTTTATCCATAAGAACTGTAAGTACTTGGTAGTTCATTCCGATCAGCTGAAGGGCAGGCTCTCCCCTAGCTGATCGGCGGCTGCTGATGGTCAGTGAAGTTATTTGCCTTGAGGGCTCTTGCTTTACCCCTTTCGTCTCTTTTGTGCCCTGGTGGGTAGCCTTTCGCGTGGGTGTCATTGGTACCGATAATTTGGCGGCTCCTTGTTGATGCGCGGTAACACCTGGCGTTCGCGTCGGGTAGGATCGGGCGACCAGGGGGCGAGTGCGGCACGGTGGTTCAATACGGCTAGCGCACCTCGGGTTGCCATCGTGAACACCGCAGACCCAAAACCACCCCTGGAGACCCGCTAACTTGACACACAGCGCCGCGGTCTGGCTCCGAGAATAATCACAAGGGCTTAAGTTCCAAAAAAGGGACCATGACGACCCCACGCGGGAACCTATGTTCTTTGGGTCTATTCCCCACATGCCTTGCGTAACGTCTACTTGTGTTTTCAGTGGCTGCGCACAATTACAGATGAAGTGCTGAAGCACTGGCTTAATTTAAAGGTTCAAAATCGCATTGCGGTGAGCCTAGGGTCTGGTCGCCCGATTGTTTGTTATCAAGATAAGTTGTTTTGCATTATGTATTATCGGTCTGTCTTTCGTATTTGCGCCCTGTTGGGCCAGACAGCTTGTGTTGTCACAAAGCGCCAAGAATCTCGACGCTCCTTGCCGATAAAGGAAACACCCAAAGATTAGCGTTGGGCGGGAGAGGCGACCGGAGTGCGAGTTTGGCACGGTGATTCAATACGGCTAGCACACCTCGGATTGCCACCGTGAACACCGCAGGCCTAAAACCACTCCTGGGGACTTGCTGCCTCGCCGCGCTACGCTACGGTCAGGTTCCAAGAGATCACTAGGATCTAAGTTCCGAAGGGGCTTGGGCCAGTGACAACCTCGTATAGGGACTTAAGACTGTGTTTGTCTACGCTCTGTGTGTCCCACGTAATCTTTGTTTGCGTTTGTAGCGGCTACTTACGATCACCCAAGAAGTGCCAAAGTATCGACGGAACCTAAGTGTTCAAGTTCGCATCATGGCAAGGCTGGGGGCTGGTCGCCCGGTGGCTGAATTGCACAATCAAATGCAGACAAACAAACTCGCAGGTGAAGTAAAAAATGCTAGTTTCATTACAAATTGCTAAGATGGTTTTGGCATACAGGAAGGAAAAACAAGAACAGAAAAAAGAAAACAAAGGCGGCGACCCGGTCCATTAGTTGTCATTGACAACCTCGATGTGCTCGGTGACCTCCTCAACTTCTACCTCTGCCACCGCCGCGTCGAGGTCCGGGTTCTCTACCATCATCATCCCGGCCACATGCTCCGCTGCCTCGCGCACGCGTGCCTGTGCCTAGGCCTCGTCTCCCTCAATGCCAGCCACGGTGGCCATTGGATCAAAGGAGGGGTCGCAGCTGGCGCAGCACACCAGTACGAATGACGTAGTGGCAACTGCGACTCGATGTCCTTCCTGGGCGGAACGAGCGGCCAAGGCGACGGGCAGGCCGCTGAGCGCCTCGGCAACTCTGGTCATGCAGTGTGCATATTGCATTGCCGAAGGCTCAAGCGGCTCATGGAGCTCCACCATCAACGGCTCCTGGGACCTCACCATGCGCCGGTAAGATGGCTGGAGCATTACGAGAGCCAGCGGCGGCGGCGCAGTTCCTCCTCAGCGCCACCCGCCTCGCCTCTGTGCCGGCGCCAGATGGCTGCCCGCGCCCTTTCACTCGGCTAGAAGACCTCCTCTCTCTCTCTCCTGTGCTAGCTCCACGCGCAATGCCACCATCTGCTGCGATATTTGAGCTTCGCGTTGGGTGGTTGCTGCGAGGAGGGTGCCCGCGGACGTGTGCGCCTCGCCGAAGTTCGAAGCAAGGCACCCAAGCCGGCGAAAGCAAGGGCAGAAGATGATCGAGCGAGGTGAGCGTGGCGCTGCACCGCAACGTCCACTTTGGCCGCTTCGGAGGCACCAGGCGTCCCCTGAGCAGAAGTTCCCGCTGCGTCTGTTGGCGCTAGGGGCGTTTGCTTGGCCGGGGTGCCTTGGAGGGCCACCCTTAGAGACAACCGGAAATGGAAAGAAGCTAACAGGAGCGTAAGCCCGCCCTGGTGGGCGGTGGTGACAGCCTTGGTTCCTGATGGAGACGGTGCCGCGGGAGATGGCGCCATGGAAGTCGGCGCCGCAGGAGTTGGCGCCATCAAGGTCGGCACCATGAGCAAAGCGCTGAAGTTGGCACCGCAGAGTCGCGTCGGTGGAACCAGAAGCAAGCGAGGCGGCGACGCTGCCGCCCGGATGAAGCCGCCACCACTCCGGACGCGCTCGGAGTGACATCCGCCGATCCTCGGTGCGGGGCCTCTTGGGGTCCGCACCTGAGGTGTCCGGAGCGTGCAACCGCTTGCCTGCACTCCGATCGTCAGCTGGGGGCTGTTCCCTAATCACCAAGGGATCGCGGGCTGGCAGCTCCGAAGGTTCGGTGGAGTCCATCTCCGGAAATAGCCTGATGATCCGCCGACGCGTTCAGAGACTCCAGTCACAGAGCGTACGCCTGGTGCCGAAAATCTGAGCCGCTTCGGCATTGGCGGGAGCAGCCCGGATAGCCATCTGGAGATGGCTGGGCCGTCCAAGTTCCCTACGCCTGGAGGAAAAAGAAGATAGAAACTGTTGGTTGATGGTTTTCACAAAAGAAAATAGGTGTTCATAAGGAGAGTGGGAACTTACGGCCCGGCACGTCGCGGTCATGTCGCCATCACCGATGTCTCGCCATGCGAGACGGGCACATCGACGGAAATACTGATCCTCCGGGCTACAAAGTCCCGGACTACTAGCGCCCCGATCAGGCTGGCGTCTCGCAGCCGGTTGATGCGAGCCGCTATTGCCAGGAGCTCCGCCGTCTCCTCGACGAGCGAGCTCCAACTCTCGCGGGCCTCCGCCGGTCCGCCGGGCATCCCAAGGGCGTCGACCCCGCTGTCGTCGCCGATGTACAGCCTGTTGCTCCGCCACGACTTTCAGTTGGACTTTGGCACGAAGGGAATGTAGCGGGGGGCCAACCCATCGCGGAGATGGAAATGGCAGCTCCCCGCGATCCCACCGTCAGAGGAGCTGCGACCGATATAAAAATAGCGAAAGAGAGAAAGATTGGGCACTACCCCTACGAACATTTCGCAGAGGTATGCAAAAGTAGAAAGGATGAGAATATAATTGGGAGTAAGATGAAGATGGTGGATTTCATAAAAGTGGAGGACGGTGAGGAAGAACTCAGAGAAGGGCGGCACCAGGCCCGCCAGCATCCTCCAGGCAAAGATGACGATCTCCCCTGGGGCACACCGCGGCGCGAGGGTTCCATGGCGGAGGTTGAGGGAACCCTTGGGCGCGATCTTGGAGAGCAGCGCCACCCTATCCGAATCGACTGAAGAAGATGGAAAGACTTGCGCCATGGGAGCAAGAGCAAGAGCAAAAGCTTTAGATGGAGAAGTTGAAAAGGCAAAGAGCGAAGTGCGCAGAGATCAGAGAGCGTGAACTGCTTGGCATGGGTGTGCATATATATATGCCCCTCACATAGACGGTTCGTGAAAAGACAAAGGCACACGACGTTTCGGGTCCCGAGAAAAAATCGGCGAAAGTGGGGAGGACTGAGACGATTGCGTGTTCAGAAGTGGTGGGTCCATCCAGGAACGCATTGACCTTAAATAAGGTATGAAAGAAACTGACACGTGTTCCAGGATGGACCCGGGGGCTACTGTCGGCGTACTTTACGCCAGGGTACCCTCTCCGCCGCAGAAAAGCAATCCCAGGTGGCGGCCTGGTGGGCGATCACGCCCTGCCTGCCGGGCGTCGGTCCAAGTGGCGGCCTGGCGAGTAGGAGGGCGACCACGCCTTCGCTCGGCGCCGGCCCAGGTGGCGGCTCGGTGGGCGGGCGATCACGCCGCCGCGGGCGTTGACCTGTGGCGGCTTTGGCGAAGCGGCGGCGGCACGCGCCTCTCGACCGGCGCGGCCTGGTGGCGGCTCGGCGGCAGGGTGATCACGCCGCCCATCCGGCGTCGGCCTTAGGTGGTGGCCTAGCGCGGTGGGCGATCACGCCGCCGCCGTGTCGGCCCATGTGGCGGCTAGCGCCAGGCGGGCGAACCACACCCTCGCTGGCGTCGGCCTGGTGGTGGCCTGAGAGGCGGTGGGCGATCACGTCCCGCCCGGCTGGCGCCGCCCACGGGCAACTGGCGGCGATCAGGCCCTGCCACAGCGTCGGCCCACGCGGCGGCTCGGGCGAAAGGTGGGAGATCACGCCCACTGGCCAGCCGCAGCGACATCAAAAGGAAGAAAAGGATGCTTCGCCTCGAAGTCTCCTTCCCTTGATACGCTGTGTCAGGGCCATTGATTGCGAAGAATTCTCACTGATCGACACGACAACAAACCATCCTCTCGCTACCACACCTAACTGTCCGCGAGAAAGTCACATCAGGCGGACCGAGCGAAGCTGTATAGAGACATTAAATGAGGCTCGAGGGACATGACTACTCTGATGTGTGTAATAAATGAGTCGTAGATCAGCATGATGTCACCCTCTCATCTGTCCGAGCCAGCCCAGTCTATATAAGGGAGCTCTGGTGCATGAGGGTCGGGGGGAGGGTGGTGAGAGATCGAAGGTCGATAGACTTAGAGAGGAAAAACATCGAAAAACTTAGAGAAAAAAGAGAAGAACAAAAAAAAGAGTGCATTGTAACCAGCTCAATATACATCAACGAAGATCTCGCAGGACGTAGGGCTGTTACCCGCCTCAAGGGGCCCGAACCTAGGTACACCATTGTGTTCTTTGGTCTGTTGATCCGGGATCCCCCGTGTGAGAGTCATTAGGGTTTCCGTCCACGAAGACGCTCTCTACCGAACCTTAATCTCCGTTCTGGGAGAAACCCTGTCTGTTGATAGGGTCATGTCCGGCCAAAAAACGCCGACAGCCGTCCCTAGCCTCCTTCCTCCTCCGTCGACCCGGATTCGGTGCGGCGTGGGTTGAGGCGGCTGGACCCGAGCTTAGAGCGGCGATAGGGCTACAGGGTCCGGGTGTGGCACAGGAAGAGCTGAACGGATCCGACTGTAACGCGGTGGGAGGCGTTTAGATCCGTTGCGGCACAAGTGGAGGCGGCTGGACCCGAAGGTGGAATAGCAGGAGGCGACAGAATCAAAAAGTTACACCATCCAACCCATCAACAAGCTAGGATACCAAACAGCGTGTCTCGGCTTAAAAACAGACAGCTTAAAAACTTATTAAGCTAAAAAACTAGCTTTAAGCTAAGAGCCAAAAAATCTAAGTGGAAACAAATAGGGCCTTAAGCTAGCTACGTACATGTGGTTTTGTGTGAACTGAAAGTTTAAATGCATCGAAAAGCCCGTGTTTGTTTGGCATGGCACTTGATTGGCATCGGATTTCTATGTACGTTCGGATTCAGAAAGAGATGCATGCATGGCTTTACTCAAGCGACGACGGATGCGAGGACCCGGTGCTACTGATTGACTTGTGCAAATGATAAATTTAATCATTTGTGCGAAAAGTAGATGTGGAATTGCTCGCGTTATGTGGTTTTTGACAGGTTATATCTGGGGGTAGCAGATCTAGTTCCAACACTACATGTCCAGGGGCGGACCCAAGTGGGGGCAAGCCCGGGCAGGCGCCCGGGCTCCTCTGCCAAGAAAAGATGAGGTATGCATATATGTTCAGGCGACACAACAGCTCGGAGTACTAGAAAATTGTTAGGCACAATTAATTTTAGTGTATTAATGATAAGTCCGCCCAGGCTCTTAAAAAATCCTGGGTCCGCCACTGTACATGTCTTAATTCAATTTGACTCAAGAAGAACATTATTTGTTTTACCTTATAATCTCACTGTGCAAATCATTCAAACATATAAACTCTTATGGGTGTGTAAAACTTATCCTGCAGTGAGAAACACCCTCGTTCAAAGGAAAATTTCATCTATGTACATGACCACTGCTCTACTGCAAAACCAAGCCGTTACAATTTAGCGTATCTGTTGCACACAGATTTTCAGGTATATACATTATTATCACCAACTAACAAAAGTCACGAAAAATTCTGAAAAAAATTGTAGATGTACTTCATAGATTACTCTACCTATGTATGGAATTGTAGGTTCAAATTCATTATATATCGAGAACTTGTCAGAATTTTCTCTTTTTTGTAACTTTCGATATATAATGAATTTGATCTTGAAATTTCATACATAGGTAGAGCAATCTATGAAGTACATATACAATTTTTTTCAGAATTTTTCGTAACTTTTGTTAGTTGGTGTGCACGGTGTGTACACGAAAAGTCTGTGTGCACAGGATATATTGCCTTACTTAATTCCATAAAAATCTATCAGTTTCAGTTATTTAATTTACTCTCAGTAGGTCACATCATTGAAGACCAGAGTAGTACTAAACTAGGGAAAAGGAAAGGCAGAAACTTATTCCCCGACATGCATGTTTCGACAACGTGATACAATTAGATATTGATTGCTAGCTCTCAACGTAGCGTCGGCACAAATCAACGTAATAAGTCAAAACTATGGATAAATCCGACAGTACAGGTTTCAGTCAAAGCCATTGTTATGTACGTAATGACTTCTCGCTCGACGTCAGAATTAGGGTGTGTTTGGCAGGGATTCAGCTTCTCCAGATTCATGAATCTGGTGAAGCTGAAAATTCTAACTTCGCTAGATTCGTGAAGCTGAAGCTGTGAGTACATTAAAAGTGTTTAGATAGATCATCTTGTTTACATTTTAGACCAAAAATATAAACTTAATTCACTTTATTTTAGCCTACAAGTTTCAGATTTTAGATGAAACTGGAATCTGGAGCTCTACCAAACATGCCCTTACTTCTTTTGCTGTTATCAGGCGTTCTTGCTGCGCCATGCCTGACGCATGCATCGCATTAGCAGCAGCAACAGGACGGAGGGGAAACAAAGTAATTGTTCTAAACCATTAGATCGGAATGACTGAATGGCCGGCTCATATTGCATTGAGTTTACCGTAAAAGAGTTCAATTTGTAAGGATAGTCGAAATGCCTTTGAACGCGAGGACATGTGTTTCCTAGCCGTTTGGTAGATATATCATGCTATTATCGAGCATTGTTGAACTAACAAAGATTAAGTTCGTTTAATAGAGACAGCTGTTGTCTATATATTTTTTCATATCATCTAAAGAGAAAAATAAAGTTAGCTTCTACAATAGAGGTCATCTGGGTTGTCTCTATAAGATCTTACAATCTTTTAATTATGATATAAAAAGTATTTATTATACATAATAACTCACGTAATGTTGTTTGATGTTGTCTATATGGTCGTCTCTTTATAAAGAGACAGCTATACTCTCTCTTCTC
This sequence comes from Guadua angustifolia, assembly GCA_036346375.1. Taxonomy (NCBI): domain Eukaryota; kingdom Viridiplantae; phylum Streptophyta; class Magnoliopsida; order Poales; family Poaceae; genus Guadua; species Guadua angustifolia. The sequence goes on from CM070520.1 coordinate 10,895,478, forward strand.
CTCTATATTAGTAAAAATTTTACGTGACAATACATACTATATAGTCTACGCAATAATCCCGTGCCGAATTGACACGGTAAGTGGTATAGGCTGCAGGCGGACTTGGCCCATGATGAATCAAACCAATTAGGACAAGTAAAGTGATCTTATGTAGTCCGCATAATTAACGGAGAGGATGGCTGTCTGGTCGTGACAAAAAAAATTGCGACTTATTTAAGGTCGAATTAACGTTGCTGAATTTTTTTAGCCATACAGATGTGGCCTGACATGACTTAGTTACTCTGAATGGAGTAAATTCTGCTTTCACCCGGGCTGCACACGGCGTCTGTCTTCAGATAATTGATCGATTCATTCAGATGCGAGCTGAACCATTCAGCGAGCAGAGCCGCGTGCGTTGTTCTCCCTTGATGAGCGGCACGTACAGCAAAAAATATCGGACGGCCTTACGCACGTTGGACGAGCGGCGCCGTCCAACATGCGCTGGGCGCCCCAGCGCCTCTGCTCGCTGAATCGACAAAAAAAGATTGTCATCTCTAATAATTTTTCGTCCTTTTCCCTCTAGTCTTTTTCCCTACCTCGGTTTTCTAACTCGGTCTCCAATATTTTCTAAATAATTCGTCGAAAGAGATATTTCTATAACTCTATCTCTCTATTTTTCCCTATTTCAACAATTTAAAAAATAAAACGCCGCCGAGAAAAAATTGACTACTACACTAGAATCACATGAGAATTTCCTAGTTCACTTTGCTTGTTTCAGCTCGCTAGCTAGCTAGCTCCAGCCGCCGCGTCAATCGATCTTTTCGCTGTCTAAAGCTTGACTAAACTGCATCCTGCGTTCTAATTAAGTTGGATCTAAGGTAGCACATGTATGTATCTCAGTCAAGCTGCAAAACGCAGAGACAGATTCACAGCGATCGAACACAAGACAAAATCTTATACATGCGTCGACATGGACCGTTACTACGATCGGGCTCCGCCCTGACTTGCATCAGCTATAGCCCAGCTGCCCGTTGAACAGCAGACACGGGGACCCAACTGCCCGTTGAACAGCAGACACAGGGCCTGCAAATCACATCAGCTACTTAGCTAGTCCAAACAAACACTACTAGAAATCTAACTTTTATCGAATGTGAAATATAATGGCCTACAGGCTGTCGGGAAAAAGTAAGGTGGCCGACGGTGCATCTTTTTTCAACGGTAGAACAAAAACGGACGGCTATTAGAAGATTTACCGATAGGGTTTACCACAAAATGACGGTTGGTGGAAAACCCTTAGTCATAGTATGAAATCACCGAGAGAGTACAATAATCACTGTGAGTGCAATGCTAACCGTCGGTCATTACAAACAATCACCGAGTGGAAATACATTTAGTGTGTGTGTAAAGATAACACTCGGTTATTGCAATGATTTGCCGACGGGGTACAACTTTTAGCGAGGGTACAAATCAAACACTGGGCTATTGCAAAATTCATACGAGGCTGGATGAAGGTGATGTATATATGAAAAATGTAGCTCTCATTGAAATCTACAACTTTGTATACTAACATACTAGTTGTGGATTTATAACCTTATTTTATTTTTGAAAATCATATTAGTGTGGAATAAGAATGATTCATTATTTTTATTAAGCAAATAAGCAATAATATTCTAAAGAATATATGATTTTTTCATTTTGAGATGTATATGTATCATGTGAATTTTTCAAATGTATAAGTATCATGTGTAAGTATATGTGAAATGTATAAGTATATGTGAATTGTCAATTGTATATGTATCATGTGAAATGTGTAAGTATATGTGAAATGTCAAATTGTATATGTATCATGTGAAATGTGTTAGTATATGTGAAATGTATTAGTATATGTGAATTGTCAATTGTATATGTATCATGTGAAATATGTAAGTATATGTGAAAATGTCAAATTGTATATGTATCATGTGAAATGTGTTAGTATATGTGAAATGTATAAGTATATGTGAATTGTCAATTGTATATGTATCATGTGAAATGTGTAAGTATATGTGAAATGTCAAATTGTATATGTATCATGTGAAATGTGTTAGTATATGTGAATTGTCAATTGTATATATATCATGTGAAATGTATAAGTATACTTGTCGATAATATTTGGCCCGTCCTCTCTACCTTCTCTTCCCTACCGTCCTCCTCGCCGTTTTAGAGTAGTACCAACAACTTTACATGAAACGTATAAGTATACTTGTCGATAGTATTTGGCCTTTTGTTGACATATTATCGTTAATTTTCAGTGCCTTTTTCTAGCCTAAGAAACAACGATGGCAAACGAAATTGTTGATCACGAAGAATTTATGCGAAATTTGATTGCGGGAGATGATGGTCATGAGGCAGGAGAGCTTGAACCCGCCCTCGTGGATCAACCCGTGGCCGCCGAGGCCACCGAGGCCGATGAGGCCGCAGAGCATGATGAGACCGGCGAGGTAACAATCGGTCCCGTTCATGATTGTCGGTTACACTATCATGCTAACCCAACATTCTGACCCGTTCATGATTGTACCGTACTTTTAAAATCGGTCAACCAAGCGAGCAATCACGTCGGCGAGGTCCAAGCAAGAAGTCAAAGGCAAGACACGTTATCACCGAAGTCGTGAACGTAACCTCTTGCACCCTTGGGGCGTTGGCCATTCAATCATGCGGCGTCCACATTAGGGACCACGTCTCCATTAGTATAACGAAATGGGATCAGTCCCGAAGATACTGAAGAATATGCTTTGAAGCGATATGAATGAGACATTCACCTTCCCAAGGGACTAAGAGAAGGTAAAGAGTTACACTCTAAAGAAAATGGCCATTGCATTCCGTGCTTTAAAAAGAAGTTGAACACGAAGTATATCAAGAAGAATCGAACGCCAGACTTCAACAAGTACCCAAAGTTGCAGGATCATTGGGATGTTAAATGAATTACAAGATCTCGGACGAAGGTCAAAGTTTGAGGAGAAAACAATTTGAATGCAAAAGAAGAGTTACCACCACCGACTTGACCTGGTAGTTACCGCCAACAATACTCAAATGGGAGAAGAGAGAACAGAATCTGCTAGTTAAGGGTGTCACACCGCAATAATGGATAGCCCGACAGAACAAAGCATTGGTTCTATGCTCACAGCGGCGCCCTTAACGATGAAGGCAATGTGGTGTTTGGGGAGGTGCTGCGAGATGTGGCGAAGGCTTGCACGATTGATCGAGGAGTCTTCTAGGGCACCTTCATGCCAAGCAGAGAGAACGAGCTAACAAGGGCCATACAAAACCCAGAGCACCTTGGACGTGACACGGCGTGGCGTACGTCGCCCCATGGAAGGTTGGTTTCTCTCGGGGCCTTGAGACCTATAGGAGTTGGGTGAGAAGCAAGGCTCAACAAACACAACAGCTTAGTGCACTTGAAGAACACCTAAATCAAACCACGGGGAGAGAATGCAAGAAGAGATTCAAGAGAGGTGAAGTTAGCCTTGAGCCAACAAATGGAGGCGGCCGAGGAACCTCCAAGTAATCCTAATATCATCGCCCTCCTTGCAATAGAACATTTGCACTTCCTGGGCTGCTCAAGGAACTTTGAGCCACTATCCTCAGAGATGACATCGAGACAATGGACACCTTGTGAGCTACACGCGTCCAAGCGCGGAACCTCTCCTTAAAAGCAGCCCACGGCATGGCTAACCCAGTGGAGCCGGGGCAACTCATCCATGGCCAACAGATACCGCCAGGTTACTCCAAGGTCTCGATGGAGGAGGTTTGCCCAGGGTACAAGAACCTTGACCTCGAAATTCCCGGAGGTGATGGGACTACGAAGCTAGGAGAGGCGATACACAATTTCATCCTGTAGGCATAAGCATTGCATAATTTTTTGAGATAACATGGGCGTATCCTCTCCGCCATGAAGAAACGACTCCTACACCACCTCCGGCACACATAAGTCCTACAAGAAGTTCGACTCCTACACCACCGAAGCACACATAAGCCCTACAAGAAGCCCGACTCTACACCACCTCCCTCAAACATAAGCCCCCATAAGAAGCCCGCCTCCTCCCAAGAAGGCGCCGACCAAGACAATCAAGCCGACAGCCAGGCAGCTCCCAAGAAGACGGGTCCTCCACCCAATCCAAGAAGTCTGGGCACTTAAAGCGGTAGTATAATATGACCGATGAGGAGACCAAGAAGATAGTAAAAGAGAGGTAACTACTTTTTAGACCCAAGTCACCAGAGAAGAAGGTTCAACCTGGCACGAAAGAATTTCACAAAGGCTTGAGGATTATTAAAAATTTAAAGGATAAAAAAGAAATGCCTCTCTTATCAAACTACGAGCGCACATTGACTATGGAAAGCCACAAGAAGAAGACGTCAGAGGAGAGGACATCAGCTGAGGAGAAGGCCAAGGAGATGCAAAAATTCTTCAAAGAAACTGGACTTGACGCAGATCAAGTATTGGGCATGGTGAATATTGAGTATGCCTAAGTAAGATGGCCATTTAAACAGGGCGCATCATTGGTCAGGCGTGAGGAGCTGCTCTAGCTACCAACAAAGATGCGGCAATTCCATGAATGGTACTTGGACGCGGCCAAGCAGGGTCTAGATTTATTCGTTGTCAGTACAAGGAACAAGATTTTTTCCATGGGGACGGTGAATTTTATGTCGAATGAAACGTCATGTATGATCTATACCGAATGACGCTTCTTGCCGTAGCTATCTTTGGGTTGCTAGAGTCACGTAAGTGTTTATTTACAAAAAACTATCGTCGCGCCTTTGTACTATACTAACTTGCAAGTCTAACTAATTTCTTCTTATGTAGAATGGAGATACAAAGATGCCGAAGGATTGTATCTTTGACATAGGCTTCATGGACCCAAAGAATTATCAACAAGACAATTGTTAGAGACTACCCAGCGAAGCAGAGAATAACATATTCAATGCGCTAATGGGACAACAATATAAGTCAAAGATATATCTACCCTACGCATTTGAGTACGTGTTTTCGCATCACCGCCTCGTTCTCCTTTTTCATAACACGATGTTACAACTGATTAGTTATCTACGCTGACATATATATGTGCGCCAATCATGGATTCTTCTTATAATCGAGCCAGATCGTGGCTGAGATCACGCTTATGGACTCACAAAGGAGAGGTTAAAAAGTTTCAAAACTTTATCGACATGCTCAACCCAGTATTAATTCTTGTTCCTTTCATTATTGTACTAGTTCTATTTCCTTCCATTTGAAACAAATTATAATCATATACAATTCGTAATCATATGTGTAGTGCATTCACATGGTTCCATGCACTTAAAAGCAGGGCGATTCAAGAAGAAATTTGCTATTACAATTGCTTCTAAAATGCGACGATATCATAATGCTAGCTTTTTAGTTAGTTAACTTAGTTTCTTTGCATCCATTTCACGCTTTCAACTTTTTTCACATGAGATCTTGAGACGGCCACGGGCAACAATTTATCACGGCTACTATGTATGTGAGTTCATGCACACCCAAGCAAGACCCATTGATAAGATGCTAAAAGGCTTACATAAGGGTGAGTAAATATAATTACTAGCTTTAATGATGTCTAGGTACTCCTTATATCTTGTACAAATTCAAGGATTGATTAGTTAATGACTTAATGATAGGTGCCTCAAGATTTGGCGGAATAAGGATCGGAACTCTCGCCAAGCGTGAGTGAGAGCAATCTAAGAACAACTCGCTGGCTTCATTTACGATGAGGTTATAAATCCGAGCGACAGTTTCATGAACCAAATGTAAATATGTTGGGCCTTTGATAAGGACCATGAACTGCGAAAATTCGATGGCTAGCATCGATGCACGTAAAAGATCCCGGCGAATGTATGAAAAGAAAGACTAAAGTTGTAATTAAAGTTGTTAATAATATTCTGTGATCTCAATCGATGAACAAAAGAACTAATATGTGTACATATTGTAATACATTAGTTGTAATTAAATTTGTTAATGAATGTTCAGTGATTTAATTATCGATTTGATGTGCATGATTGATTATATGTGTTTTAATTAGTCAGTTATTTAACACACACAAATATATATATAATAATGCTAGTGGACACACACACACACATATATATATATACATATATATATATACATATATATATATATATATATATACATATATATATATATATATATATATATATATATATATATATGGCAACATATCTAGTGCTAAAAGTGATTTTAGTGCTAATATGCTAAAATCTATCTGGACCCTTGGATCAAGTTTTGAAGGTTGAGATTTCTTGAGGTGAAGGTCAAGCAACTCACTCAATTAATGCTTTCACATTCGAGGTGGCAAACAACCCATTGTCATAAATACTTTTACACATAGTCAAGTTAGTTAAATCTCAACCTTCAAAACTTAATCCAAGGGTCCAGGTTAGATTTTAGCATATTAGCATCGAAATCACTTTAGCACTAGATATGTTGTATATATATATATATATATATATATATATATATATATAAACACATCGCTGCAGCTTGTATCTCCAACCGATCGATGAGGAGCCCTGGGGCTCAACAATGTTGCCACGTGTGATATCCAGCCCGCATGCGATACATTTATCATGACGGGTGATCGAGGAACCGGACTGATGTCATAAGCATCAGTCCCGATGATTTGTACCGGTTCAAAACCGATACTAAAAGCCGCTTTTAACGTAGCACCAATGCCGCTTCAGTAGTAGTGCTACCGTTTGCTCTACCATTCTCTCCAGCTTATTCATATTATATAGAGTCCAAGACTGCTTAATTAAGATAGATCCCGAGGCCTTATATATATATACCCCGGCATAGATGGCCAGATGCTGGAACGTTCGTGCATTCGTGTAAGGGACGACTCTTACAGTCAAGACCTTTGTTCAGAGGCGCCTGAGTCAAAATCTGCAGTGTACAGATCAATTCCAAGTTGATATGGATGTTTGATGTTGAACCATAGTAGAATCATGTGGGAATTATATCGTTTCTTGTAAATTAAGTTGATGTAGACACAGCTGCGGCGGCACGAAGCAACTACGACAAGTGAGAGGCTCAGAGGTCGTGATAAGGCTGATGCATATATCCGGGATTAAGTAGTCCAAGTAACGGTTAATTATCTTTGTAGTCACTTTCACGAGGACCTAGGTAGTTCCTAGCCAGTAGTAGTTTACTGACACAGCCTGTCTATCGCTGCCACGTCATTCGCTCTTTCTACAAAGTCGTCAGTTTCGCAGCTAGTTCTCCTGGTACAATCAACTCACCGCGTCAGCTTTACCCACAAGATACAATCAACTCACCACGTCAACCGTGAATCTCCATACAAGAGTATACGAATGAGCGTTCATAACATAACCGTTACATTACCTAAACCTGACTTTGCACCAGCCCAGTAACGTTAACCCTTGCTATAGAGAAGAAACATAAATAGCAGACACACCCTGTCTTTTAAAAATAGAAAAATGAGCAGTACCCCTGCAATAAAGGTTTAGCCCCTAACAAAGGCGCATACAGTTATACCGTATGCATTTACCCACATTTAACGTGTGATAGCCCCTCACAAGCAAACCTAACCAGAGTGCTTCTACTATCTCCTGCCTACCAATGTGCAAAGCCAGATTTAAGTAACTTAATAGGTTAAGACTGCCCCATAAACAGCACTTGTGGTTGTACGAATTTATCTTGGATCATACAATACGACATTCGGTTCTTAATCTGACACGGGCAATACTCCACCCTACACTACGTACAAGTCCTCCTGTACATCTGGCTATTGCCAATAATTGCCCGCATCAAAATCATAGTTTTATTTTGGATTTTTATCCAAAATACCAGTAATCATTATCATCATAGCCCAAACACATTTTCAGTTTCTCAAAACAACTTTTGATCTGATCATCACCATCATTGATTCATCGTTGATTCTAAAGTATGGTTAAGCATAGTTATTAAGTCGCATATACCTTAACCCACATATTGTCATTCCCTTTCCTATTGTTATCAAGGTTCACACATTCATACTTATCAAGGAAGTTTCATGATACAATAGGTATATCTACCAGTACCACTAAATAGCGGATTTACTGAAAATAAGTGTATGCATGAAACCATTTGATAAACAAAAGGAAAATAAATACTGGGAGCAATATGATCAAAGGGGTGCTTGCCTTGCTTATTTGTCGTTTATGACGAAGTCGTGAGTGCGAGGTACGCGATTGGCGATAGAGTTAGTATCGTCGAGTTCTACGCCGATTGATTGAAATATAGTAAATAATAAACTTTAATAAGGGCAAAAAGAAAATAGATAGCAAATCAAATAAAAACGTGAAATAAAGAAACAGGTGTGTTATAGGGTTGGATTGTATGATCTCAATGCTTCTTGCGCTTTAGTTTATTAAGTGTTTGCATTTGAATAGTTATAAATTCAAGCGAGGTTTCTTTTATGAATTCTTTTATTTGTAATATCGAATTCAAGATGCAAAAATTGTTTAGTTTAATAGAATTAATCATTATTTGCAAGATTCATTGATTCTACTATTCATAATATGCTTCTTATAACTTTATTACTTACGGGTTTTGCTCTATTAGGATTCAGATTCAAAGCAAGTTAAAATAAGAATATTTTCTTAGATTACTGCAAATCATATCCTAAAGATCATTTCTAAGTTAGTCTTCATTGAATTCAAATTTAGATGAACTGCTCTGCGAGCTAATGAAAAAGCTTAAATGATCATATTATATTATGAATGAATACTTCTTCGCCTTTCATTGGCTTAGCTTCGCGCAAGTTAAGATCTATTGATTTAGGTTACCAACTTTGTTTTCATGTTATTTGAGAAGGTTATGGTGATACAAATATTATAATTCTTGATTTCCCATTTGTAACTTAAGTTCATTCATTCATTTTTACGGATTTCAGAAATGTGAATACTTAGGGTTATTGAATTAGTATGATTAATATGCAAACCATGTTTTATCAAGATTCTTTCTTCAGATTATGGTAGTACAAACTCTGTAGATTATTACTAAACTAATTTTACCAATTTTAGTATTTAGACAGTTATTTAATCTGCTAATGAAATAGTCTAAATGTTCACGCTATTAACATTAAATCGGTCAAGATTCATTTTAAGTTTGCGACTATATTATACATGATTCTTTATTCATTTTCCTGGTATTAATAGAGTACAATCCTAGAAATGTTTTAAAAGTCGGTTTTAGCATTATTTTAATTTTAACCACAATAGATTAACTATTTTATTGTTATAATTAACATTTCCTTTCATTAAGAGAATGCAAATTAAATACTATTTTAAATATTTTTACATACATGGGTCCTTACTATTTTCAGGAACTTAATAACAATTATTTCATCATTTTATGAGCTTTTATGCTTTTGTTTTTACTAATGATCGATTAAGGTTTACTAGTGATCATAAAGCAAATAATTTAAAGTGAGTTCAACATTCAAATATTTTTGTATATTTGAGTTTATTATAGTTCTAGAGACACATTAAAATTTATTTAATGATTTTAGGAATTATATTTCCCATATGTGCATTAGGGTCCATAATAGAGTGTTTATCCTATTTCAAATTTTAATAATTGTTCTATGACTTAAGAATCAAATGTTTTTGTAGATTTAGATTCATCTTGGTCTATTTATCATGATAAAATTTTATTTTATCATGATATTCCTTGCTTTGTAAAGTAACTTTGCATTAAAGGCCAAAATGTGATTATAATTAAAGTTTAATTTAAAATAATTATTTAGCTGATCAAAAATTTATATTTTTACATATTTAGATTCTTCTTGATTTTATATGAAGATACAAATTTATTTTATTGAAATTGGATTAATATTTTGAAAGATATTCAAAATGGAAGTTAGCTTTCGGTTTGGAAAATGCATTGGAAATTAGGAATCGTTTTACGTGAGGAAGGCGTGTTACCAAATGAGTATGAAACTTTCTTGGCCCGATAGGAAGGGAGCCCTACCACTGCGATGACCGGCGGAGCAGCGGTTAAGAGCTCACCGTGGCCCGAGCTCGGCGGTTCTCCGGCAAGCGGAGTCACCATGAGGAAAAGAGCTTCGGCAAGGTGCATCAATGGTGGAATCCATTAAATGGGAGGAGAAAGTAGAAGTCGCCACCGAACTTCAAGCGGCAGCGGCAATGGCGGATGGTCGGGAGAGAAAACCAAGGCGCGAGAGCTTGAATGGGTAGCAATTATAGCATCAAGGAGTCACGGAGGTTCCATTTTGGTGTTTCTTTTGAGCAGAGGGTGGCCGAGGAGCTCACCGTCGGAGGCCAGGAGTTGGGGAAGGGCGCCTGAGTCTTGCGGCGAGTTTTGGCATGAAAATCGGTGGAGAATTTTGAGGGCTTTGGATCCTCTCGGCTTTGTGATGGTCTAGTTCGAAGGAATTTGGGAATTGGTTCCTCTATTGCCCGAATTGATTTCGGCTCGGAGCTTTGAAGCCTTCGGTCATGGCGGTTGCGAGGAAAGATTTTGGCTACTCGGTTGGGGAAGAGGAAGGAAAATATGAGGGGAAATGAAAGCGCTACTCCGGTGATCATCTTGAGCTATTTATAGGCCGATGAGGATGAATTTGGCGGGTTGTTATGTGGTCTCGGTTAGGAGCTTCAGGACAAGACAAGAAGCATTGATAAGCTTGGTTGCGTGTGATTACGGCGGTGTCGCGTGGAGAAAGATAAAACCTTAGGCCGGTGGCTCAAGCTAGGCGAGGAATGACGCGATGCGAGGAGGCTATGTGGGACTTTATTTCAGGGAGCACCAGTAGCTGGAGGTTGAAAGAGCGATGCGAGGGTGGCTGGTGTGTGGAGCAAAAGCAGGGAGTCGGGACCCACAGAAGAAGTGTGGTAGAGGCCTCAAGCAATTTAGCGAGCAAGGCTAACAAGAGTTCATTGAATCGGGTTAGGAATCAAGGCGCCAATTTATTGAAAAATTTATTGCGTGATGGACAGGACCTTATATTCATAATGTATAAATTTTAAACCAAAATCTTCTCCATATAAATTATAATAATTCTGACAAAGACGTTATGCACACTTTTCAGATTTCAAGTTTTGATTTATCAGACAATCTAAATCTTTTGTAAACTTTTTGAAACTTTGTTTTTAAAATGTAGTTGAGATAAATATTCTTATTTAAAATTGTAAGCTCAAAATATTGCTCCAGGAATTTATAAAAATTCTGACATTCAAAGTACTACTTTTTAGTATTCTCTATTTTTGAATTTTATAAATTCCAAAATAATTTATTAATTTCTGAAATTTTTACTGTGGATTAATTTATTACTGGAAAAGATAAAATAAAATTTTCAGATCGAAATGATGATAGAATAGTTTCATTTAATTCTGAAATTTTTACTATTACTAGTCAAGGTTCATTAAATGGCATTTAATTCGCCCATAAATGCTTGATATGACATTTTAAAATTTGTAAATGAGTCACTGAGGTTTTCCTAGTTTTATATAAAATTTTTATTTATTTTATTGTTGTAATCTTTTTACTTCTCTCTTTATCCACTATTTCAATTTGTACTAAAAGATTTCTTAAGAACCAAAATTCAAGAAAATTTATGATTAAATGAAATTTCAAATCAAATTTTATTTTCAATTTATTTTCATATTTTGATTGATCTATAAATTTTATTTTGTAGCTCATCCTTTGATTAAGGTTGATTTCATCATGATGAGATGAAGAGATGAGATTTTAATTTATTCTCTAAATCTTAAGCGAAAATTTTATTCAATTTCATTTTCTAAATTTTTATATTTTATTTTTACTATTTAAAATTTTAGGGATGTTATAGAAGGAAAGATCTACTACTTATCATAAGAAGAAACGTCATCACTAAAAATTTGATGCGAGATACCCTCAAATTAGCAATTTTACTTGTGAGATGTAAATCTTTTTATAATGCTAACCGTGTAGAGCCGTTCAACATAAATGGGCGTATCTATACTAATATATAAATGTAGCAGTTGGTGGCAGCGGTCCGTCGTTCTTCCTAGCCTCCCTCCGGTCATATCTCCAATAATGGCGAGGTCATTATAGCTAATTATTCTTTCACGATTTACTGACCCATATATCTCTAAATATGGCTGATTATTATAACAAATCCCTGATTCTTGCTGTCAATTAATAACCCGTCAATCATTTCTTTTGTATTCATTCAAGATCTCCCGTCGTGCCTTGCGGCGAATAGACTCGACGAATGATTAATAAGTGATGGACCGGCGTACATGGCCGTGAGTCTGCGAGGCAGCCTGCGTGTGTCGATAATATCTGCGGTCGAGAAAAGGACGGCCAGAGTCACGACACCTATAGGTGCCATGACCAGTAGCGGAGCCGGTTGGGCGTGAACCAAGCGTCTGGCAACCGGTGCGGTGCCAGGCGACCGCCGGTGGGGCGTCGTCGGCGGTGAAGAGTCATTAGCATACCCTTGAAGATAAGCAGGTTGATCGGTTTGAGCGTCGCGAGAGAGGAATGACGCGGCGCCGCGGCGTGGGCGCCTCAGGCTTGGTGTTTTGGTTCACCTTCTTGGGCTCGGCATCATGGTGGTGAAACCCGGTGATCTTCATCGCCGCTAGAATCTGGAGACAAGTAGGTGGCAAAAGCGAGAAGTCATCTGGGAAAGAAAGCGAACCGTCGTGTGACGGATCACCTTGGCCGGAGAAAACCTGAACACGGGGCGGTGGCGATCAGCAACCTTGAAGAGTGCAAAAGTGGAGTGGCGGCGGTGGTCTCTTTCTCGAGGCGTGACCATACGGCCATGGCATCTTGTGACAGAAGTGGGCGGCGAGGAAAGCGGACTCCACGGCGTCTGCTCTGCGGAGCATGGCGAGAGGAAGAGGCGATCAGTAATATAAATTGCAAAAAGAGATAAAAATGATTGATTGATTTTTGAGATTGGTAATATATATTGCTATGAATAATATATTTGGTTTTAATTCGTACCGAAGAAAAAACCATAAAAACTTTTGTAATTGAGAGAAATAGATATTTGATCTTGTAGCATAATTTTCTTTTATTGCTTGATCTTTATGTTTCATTACCAATTTTATTTTTCGTAGCAACGCACGGGCATTGATCTAGTTGTTCGCTCAACCATGAGAAGTCAACAGTGCTAGCGTCTTGAAAGTTAGCAGTGTAAGCGTTAGAACTTAGATGTCAAGCTAACAGTACTGATAGCTCCTCAATCTCCAATTCACGGACACAATTAATTCTCGCATTGATCAAACAGCTAAAGGCCAATATCCTGGTTTAGCATGGAAAAGATGTACTTTCTCCGATTGTAAAACACGTCATTTTGATCATTTTTGTTGCGAGAACACACACAAACTTACACGCTTTTCATTAAGTGATGTTTTGGACGTTAAAAAGTTTCTAAAATGTAACTTTAATCACTAATTACTATTGGCATATATTTATAGATTCCAATAAGATTAAACTCTTACATATCTCGCTACGTTCGTCTTTTTAACTTTTAATATATACCTTCAGTATTAGCTCAAGGTATAGGTTTAGCTAGCATCTGATCCGCAGGTACGTGCCTGCTAGAAGAAAGGATGTGGATCTCGTCCATCTCTGCACCGTAGCTGCTCTGCACTTTGGCGTGCATCTCGTCCTGCTCTGGAACACCACCTCGATCGATCGGAGAATCAGCTGTTTTCTTTGTAGCTAGCTTCCGTCTCTCTGTTAATTTCCTCATCTACTCGATCTGTCTCTAGCTTGTTCCTTCTCATTTTGCACAATGGAGGCGTGCCGGGGCTATCACACCGTCCATCCGGCCATAACGTCCCTAGTACTCGGTTTAGGGCGTCGGTTTTTTAAGTATCTTCTATAGCACAGTATTGGTCCGTGTAGTGAGGAAGCTATTGCAAAATTCATACGAGGTTTGGATGAAGGTGATGTATATATGAAAAATGTAGCTCTCATTGAAATCTACAACTTTGTATACTAACATACTAGTTGTGGATTTATAACTTATATTTATTTTTGAAAATCATATTAGTGTGGAATAAGAATGATTCATTATTTTTTATTAAGCAAATAAGCAATAATATTCTAAAGAATATATGATTTTTTCATTTTGAGATGTATATGTATCATGTGAATTTTTCAAATGTATAAGTATCATGTGTAAGTATATGTGAAATGTATAAGTATATGTGAATTGTCAATTGTATATTATCATGTGAAATGTGTAAGTATATGTGAAATGTCAAATTGTATATGTATCATGTGAAATGTGTTAGTATATGTGAAATGTATTAGTATATGTGAATTGTCAATTGTATATGTATCATGTGAAATATGTAAGTATATGTGAAAATGTCAAATTGTATATGTATCATGTGAAATGTGTTAGTATATGTGAAATGTATAAGTATATGTGAATTGTCAATTGTATATGTATCATGTGAAATGTGTAAGTATATGTGAAATGTCAAATTGTATATGTATCATGTGAAATGTGTTAGTATATGTGAATTGTCAATTGTATATATATCATGTGAAATGTATAAGTATACTATGCGATAATATTTGGCAAATCCTCTCTACCTTCTCTTCCCTATCCTCTGCCGTTTTAGTAGTACCAACAACTTTACATGAAGCGTATAAGTATACTTGTCGATAGTATTTGGCCTTTGTTGACATATTATCGTTAATTTTGAGTGCCTTTTTCTAGCCTAGAAACAACGATGGCGAGAAATTGTTGATCACGAAGAATTTATCAGAAATTTGATTGCGAGAGATGATGGTCATGAGCGAGAGCTTGAACCGCCTCGTGGATCAACCCGTGGCGCCGAAGCCACGAGGCCGATGAGGCGCGAGCATGATGAGACGGCGAGGTAACAATGTCCGTTCATGATTATCGGTTACACTATCATGCTAACCCACATTGGCCCGTTCATGATTGTCCAGGTACTTTTCATCCAGTCAATAGCGGGCAATCGTCGGCGAAGTCCAACCAAGTCAAAAGCAAGACCGTTATCACGGCCAACCTCTGCACCCTTAAGTAGTTGGGCCATTTGGTGTCGTCCACATTAGGGACCACGTCTCCATTAGTATAACGAAATGGGATCGAGGTCTGAAGAATCTGAAAGAATATGCTTTGAAACGATATGAATAGGACATTCACCTTCCCGAAGGGGCGGAAGAGAAGGTGAAGAGTTACACTCTACAAGAAAAGCCATTGCATTCCGTGCTTTTAAAAGAAGTTGAACACGTAGTATATCAAGAAGAATCGAACGCTTGGAGCTTCAACAAGTACCCAAAGTTGCGAGGATGATTGGGATGCGCTTAAGTGAACTACAAGATCTCGAACGAAAGTCAAAGTTTGAGTGAGAAAAACAAGTTGAATGCACAAAAGAAGAGTTACCACCACCGACTTGACCACAGGTGGTTACCGCCAAGCAATACCCAAATGGGAAGAAGAGAAGAGCGAACACTGCTAGTTAAGGGTGTCACACCATGAATAATGGATGGCCCGACTGAGCAAAAGCATTGGTTCTATGCTCACGACAGCTGCGCCCTTGAGCGATGAAGGCAATGTGGTGTTTGGGAGAGGTGTTGCGAGATGTGGCGAAGGCTTACGCATTGATCGAGAGTCTTCTTAGGGCACCTTCATACCAAAGCGAGAAGAACGACGAGCTAACAAGAACCCTACAAAACCGAGCACCTTGGGCGTACACGAGGCGTTGGCGTAAATCCCATGGAAGGTTGGTTTCTCTCGGACCTTGAGACCTATAGGAGTTGGGTGAAAGCAAGGCTCAACAAACACAACGACTTAGTGCACTTGAAGAACACCTAAATCAAACACAGGAGAGAATGCAAGAAGAGATTCAAGAGAGGTGAAGTTAGCCTTGAGCCAACGGCGGAGACGGCAGCAGAGAACCTCCAAGTAATCCTAATATCATCAGCCCTCCTTGCAATAAAGCATTTGCACTTCCTGGGTGCAACTGCGGACTTGAGCCACTATCCTGAGATGACATCAGACGGCGGACACCTTGTGGTACCTGACGTCCAAGCGCGAACCTCTCCTTAAAGCTACCCGGCATGCTAACCCAGTGGGCCGGGCAACTCATCCATGGCCAGAGATACCGCCGGGTTACTCCAAGGTCTCGATGGAGGAGGTTTGCCCGAGTACAAGGACCTTGACCTCGAAATTCCCGGAGGTGATGGGACTCTGAAGCTAGGAGGCGATACACAATTTCATCCTATGGCACAAGCAAGTGCATAATTTTTGAGATAACATGGGCGTATCCTCTCAGCGAAGAAACCCGACTCCTACACCACCTCAGGCACACATAAGTCCTACAAGCGGACTCCTACACCACCAACACACATAAGCCCTACAAGCTCCACTCCTACACCACCTCCCTCAAACATAAGCCCCATAAGAAGCCGTCTCCTCCCAAGAAAGCGCAGACCAAGACAATCAAGCTTTAGCTGCCAGCTCCCAAGAGGACGGGTCCTCCACCCAATCCAAGAAGTGTTGCACCAGAAGCCGTAGTATATATGACCGATGAGGAGACCAGAAGATAGTAAAAGAGAGAGTAACTACTTTTTAGACCCAAGTCACGAGAGAAGAAGGTTCAACTGCGCGAAAGAATTTCACAAAAGGCTTGAGGATTATTAAAAATTTAAGGATAAAAAAAATGCCTCTCTTATCAAACTCTGGCGCATTATTGACTATGGAAAGCCACAAAGAAGGCGTCGAGAGGAAGGACATCATTGAGGAGAAGGCCAAGGAGATGCAAAAATTCTTCAAAAGCCGGACTTGCCGCAGATCAAGTATTGGGCATAGTGAATATTAGTATGCCTAAGTAAGATGGCCATTTAAGCAGAGCATCATTGGTCGGCGTGAGGAGTCGCTGCTCCTACCAACAAAGATCGGCAATTCCATGAATGGTACTTGGGCGCCGCCAGCAGTCTAGATTTATTAGTTTGTCGAGTACAAGGAACAAGATTTTTCCATGGGGGCGGTGAATTTTATGTCGAATGAACGTCATGTATGATCTATACTGAACAGCAGCCGCCTTGCAAGTAGCCATCTTTGGAGTTGCTAGAGTCTGTAAGTGTTTTATTTACAAAAACTATCGTGCGCGCCCTTGTACTATACTAACTTGCAAGTCTAACTAATTTCTTCTTATGTAGAATGGAGATACAAAGATCTTAGAAGGATTGTATCTTTGACATAGGCTTCATGGACCCAAGAATTATCAACAAGACAATTGTTAGAGACTACCCGAAGCAGAGAGAATAACATATTCAATGCGCTAATGGGACAACAATATAAGTCAAAGATATATCTACCCTACGCATTTGAGCGTGTTTTCTTGCATCACCGTTCTACTCCTTTTTCATAACACGATGTTACAACTATTAGTTATCTCGTTGACATATATATATGCGATTTTCCTTGGATTCTTCTTATAATCGAGCTAGATCATAGCGCATCACGATTATGGACTCACAAAGGAGACAGCTTAAAAAGTTTCAAAACTTTATCGACACTGCTCAACAGGTATTAATTCTTGTTCCTTTCATTATTGTACTAGTTCTATTTCCTTCCATTTGAAACAAATTATAATCATATACAATTCAGTAATCATATGTGTAGTGCATTCACATGGTTCGTACTAAAAAGCAGGCGTATTCAAGAAGAAATTTGCTATTACAATTGCTTCTAAAACGTATATCATAATGCTAGCTTTTAGTTAGTTAACTTAGTTTCTTTGCATCCATTTCACGCTTTCAACTTTTTTTCACCGGAGATCTTGAGGAGAATGGCGGGCAACAATTTATCACGGCTACTATGTATGTGAGTTCATGCACACCCAAACGAACCATCGATCAGCATGCTAAAAAGCGACAAGGGGGTGAGTAAATATAATTACTAGCTTTAATGATGTCTAGGTACTCCTTATATCTTGTACAAATTCAAGGATTGATTAGTTAATGACTTAATGATAGGTGCCTCAAGATTTGGCGGAATAAGGATCGGAACTCTCGGCGTGAGTGAGAAGCAATCTAAGAACAACTTCGTTGGCTTCATTTACGATGAGGTTATAAATCCGAGCGCGCGAGTTTCATGAACCAAATGTAAATATGTTGGGCCTTTGATAAGGACCGATGGTATCGAAATTCGATGGCTAGCATGCGATGATGCGTAAAAGATCGATGAGCGAAAAAGAAAAAAGAAAAGACTAAAGTTGTAATTAAAGTTGTTACTTGAATATTCGTGATCTCAATCGATGAACAAAAGAACTAATATGTGTACATATTGTAATACATTAGTTGTAATTAAATTTGTTAATGAATGTTCTAGTGATTTAATTATCGAGACGGATGTGCATGATTGATTATATGTGTTTTAATTAGTAGTTATTTAACACACACAAATATATATAATAGCTAGTGGACACACACACACACACATATATATATATACATATATATATATATACATATATACATATATATATATATATATATATATATATATATATATATATATATATATATATATATGTAACATATCTAGTGCTAAAAGTGATTTTAAGTGCTAATATGCTAAAATCTATCTGGACCCTTGGATCAAGTTTTGAAGGTTGAGATTTCTTGAGGTGAAGGTCAAGCAACTCACTCAATTAATGCTTTCACATTCGAGGTGGCAAACAACCCATTGTCATAAATACTTTTACACATAAATGGTTAGTTAAATCTCAACCTTCAAAACTTAATCCAAGGGTCGAGGTTGATTTTAGCATAATGCTATTAGAAATCACTTTAGCACTAGATATGTTGCATATATATATATATATATATATATATATATATATATATAACACATCGGTGCAGTTTGTATCTCAACCCGATGCGATGGGGGCCAGAGGGCTCTGTCATGTATGCCACGTGTGATATCCAACGATGCGATACTCTATCGGTCTGGGGTGATCGAGAACCGGGACTGATGTCTTAAGCATCAGTCCGGATGATTTGTACGGTTCAAAAACCGATACTAAAAGCCGTTTTCAACGATTGCGAATGCGATTCAGTAGTAGTGCTACCGTTTGCTCTACCATTCTCTCCAGCTTATTCATATTATATAGAGTCCAAGACTGCTTAATTAAGATAGATCGAGGCCTTATATATATACCCCGGCATAGATGGCCAGATGCTGGAACGTTCGTGCATTCGTGTAAGGACGACTCTTACAGTCAAGACCTTTGTTCAGAGGCGCCTGAGTCAAAATCTGCAGTGTACAGATCAATTCCAAGTTGATATGGATGTTTGATGTTGAACCATAGTAGAATCATGTGGGAATTATATCGTTTCTTGTAAATTAAGTTGATGTAGACACAGCTGCGGCGGCACGAAGCAACTACGACAAGTGAGAGGCTCAGAGGTCGTGATAAGGCTGATGCATATATCCGGGATTAAGTAGTCCAAGTAACGGTTAATTATCTTTGTAGTCACTTTCACGACGACCTAGGTAGTTCCTAGCCAGTAGTAGTTTACTGACACAGCCTGTCTATCGCTGCCACGTCATTAAGCTCTTTCTACAAAGTCGTCAGTTTAGCAGCTAGTTCTCCTGGTACAATCAACTCACCGCGTCGGCTTTACCCTGAAGATACAATCAACTCACCACGTCAACCGTGAATCTCCATACAAGAGTATACGAATGAGCGTTCATAACATAACCGTTACATTACCTAAACCTGACTTTGCACCAGCCCAGTGACGTTAACCCTTGCTATAGAGAAGAAACATAAATAGCAGACACACCCTGTCTTTTAAAAATAGAAAAATGAGCGATACCCACGCAATAAAGGTTTCGTCCCCTAACAAAGGCGTACACAGTTATACGGTATGCATTTACCCACAACTAGCGGTGTGATAGCCCCTCACAAGCAAACCTAACAGTGCTTCTACTATCTCCGCCTACCAATGTGCAAAGCGATTTAAGTAACTTAATAGGTTAAGACGCCCCATAAACAGCACTTGTGGTTATGCGAATTTATCTTGGATCATACAATCGACATTCGGTTCTTAATCGACACGGGCAATACTCCACCCTACACTACGTACAAGTCCTCCTGTACATCTGGCTATTGCCAATAATTGCCTGCATCAAAATCATAGTTTTATTTTGAATTTTTATCCAAAATACCAGTAATCATTATCATCATAGCCCAAACACATTTTCAGTTTCTCAAAACAACTTTTGATCTGATCATCACCATCATTGATTCATCGTTGATTCTAAAGTATGGTTAAGCATAGTTATTAAGTCGCATATACCCCGAACTGACATATTGTCATTCCCTTTCCTATTGTTATCAAGGTTCACACATTCATACTTATCAAGGAAGTTTCATGATACAATAGGTATATCTACCGATACCACTAAATAGCGGTTCTCTGAAAATAAGTGTATGCATGAAACCATTTGATAAACAAAAGGAAAATAAATCTTGGGAGCAATATGATCAAAGGGTGCTTGCCTTGCTTATTTATGGTTTATAGCGAAGTCGTGATGCGTGGTGACGTTGATGGCGATAGAGTTAGTATCGTCGAGTTCTACACGCCGATTGACGGAAATATAGTAAATAATAAACTTTAATAAGGGCAAAAAGAAAATAGATAGCAAATCAAATAAAAACGTGAAATAAAGAACAGGTGTGTTATAGGGTTGGATTGTATGATCTCACGTTCTTGCAGTTTAGTTTATTAAGTGTTTGCATTTGAATAGTTATAAATTCAAGCGAGGCAGGGTTTCTTTTATGAATTCTTTTATTTGTAATATCGAATTCAAGATGCAAAAATTGTTTAGTTTAATAGAATTAATCATTATTTGCAAGATTCATTGATTCTACTATTCATAATATGCTTCTTATAACTTTATTACTTACGGGTTTTGCTCTATTAGGATTCAGATTCAAAGCAAGTTAAAATAAGAATATTTTCTTAGATTCTTGCAAATCATATCCTAAAGATCATTTCTAAGTTAGTCTTCATTGAATTCAAATTTAGATGAACGCTCTTGCGAGCTAATGAAAAAGCTTAAATGATCATATTATATTATAAATGAATACTTCTTCGCCTTTCATTGGCTTACCCACGCAAGTTAAGATCTATTGATTTAGGTTACCAACTTTGTTTTCATGTTATTTGAGAAGGTTATGGTGATACAAATATTATAATTCTTGATTTCCCATTTGTAACTTAAGTTCATTCATTCATTTTCGGATTTGAAATGTGAATACTTAGGGTTATTGAATTAGTATGATTAATATGCAAACCATGTTTTATCAAGATTCTTTCTTCAGATTATGGTAGTACAAACTCATGAGATTATTACTAAACTAATTTTACCAATTTTAGTATTTAGACAGTTATTTAATCTGCTAATGAAATAGTCTAAATGTTCACGCTATTAACATTAAATCGGTCAAGATTCATTTTAAGTTTGCGACTATATTATACATGATTCTTTATTCATTTTCCTGGTATTAATAGAGTACAATCCTAGAAATGTTTTAAAGTCAGTTTCGCATTATTTTAATTTTAACCACAATAGATTAACTATTTTATTGTTATAATTAACATTTCCTTTCATTAAGAGAATGCAAATTAAATACTATTTTAAATATTTTTACATACATGGGTCCTTACTATTTTCAGGAACTTAATAACAATTATTTCATCATTTTATGAGCTTTTATGCTTTTGTTTTTACTAATGATCGAGATTAAGGTTTACTAGTGATCATAAAGCAAATAATTTAAAGTGAGTTCAACATTCAAATATTTTTGTATATTTGAGTTTATTATAGTTCTAGAGACACATTAAAATTTATTTAATGATTTTAGGAATTATATTTCCCATATGTGCGATGAGGGTCCATAATAGAGTGTTTATCCTATTTCAAATTTTAATAATTGTTCTATGACTTAAGAATCAAATGTTTTTGTAGATTTAGATTCATCTTGGTCTATTTATCATGATAAAATTTTATTTTATCATGATATTCCTTACTTGCGTAACTTTGCATTAAAGGCCAAAATGTGATTATAATTAAAGTTTAATTTAAATAATTATTCAGCTGATCAAAAATTTAATATTTTTACATATTTAGATTCTTCTTGATTTTATATGAAGATACAAATTTATTTTATTGAAATTGGATTAATATTTTAGAAGATATTCAAAATGGAAGTTAGCTCGGTTTGGAAAATGCATTGGAAATTGAATCGTTTTTAGTAGGAAGGCGTGTTACCAAATGAATGGAAACTTTCTTGTGATAGGAGGGCCCTGCAGCGATGACCAAGCGGAAGCAGCGGTTAGGACTCACCGGCGAGAGCTCGGCGGTTCTCCGGCAATGAGCGAGGTCACCATGAGGAAAAACTCGGCAAGGTGCATCAATGGTGGAATCCATTCGATTGGGAGAGAAAGTAGAGAGTGCGCCAGAAGCTTCAGCAGCAGCAATGGCGGATGGTGGGAGAGAAAACCAAGGCGCGAGAGCTTGAATGGGTAGCAATTATAGCATCAAGGAGTCACGGAGGTTCCATTTTGGTGTTTCTTTTTGAGCGGTGGCCGAGGCTCTCTGGTCGAGGACCGGAGTTGGGGAAGGAGGCGCCAATTGCTGGCGTAGTTTTGGCATGAATCGAGTGGAGAATTTTGAGGGCTTTGGATCCTCTCGGCTTTGTGATGGTCTAGTTCGAAGAATTTGGGAATTGGTTCCTCTATTGCGAATTGATTTGGCTCGGAGCTTTGAAGCCTTCGGTCATGGCGGTTGCGAGGAAAGATTTTGGCTACTCGGTTGGGGAAGAGGAAGGAAAATATGAGGGGAAATGAAAGCGCTACTCCGGTGATCATCTTGAGCTATTTATAGGCCAGTGAGGGATGAATTTGGCCGGGTTGTGTGTGGTCTCAGTTGGGAGCTTCACCGGACAAGACAAGAAGCATTGATAGCTTGGTTGCGTGGATTGCAGAGGCGGTGTCCGCGTGGAGAAGAAGATAAGGCTTAGGCCCGGTGGCTCGGCTAGAGAAGGCGATGACGCACGATGCAGGCTATGTGGGACTTTCGCTCGGGAGCACCGGCTGGAGGTTGAAGGCGATGCACAGGGTGGCTGGTGTGTGGGGCAAAAGCAGAGATCGGGACCCACACGGAAGAGAGTGTGGTGGAGGCCTCAAGCAATTTAGCGAACAGAGCTAGCAAGAGTTCATTGAATCGGTTAGGAATCAAGACGCCAATTTATTGAAAAATTTATTGCGTGATGGACAGGACCTTATATTCATAATGTATAAATTTTAGAGCAAAATCTTCTCCATATAAATTATAATAATTCTGACAAGACGTTATGCACACTTTTCAGATTTCAAGTTTTGATTTATCAGACAATCTAAATCTTTTGTAAACTTTTTGAAACTTTGTTTTTAAAATGTAGTTGAGATAAATATTCTTATTTAAAATTGTAAGCTCAAAATATTGCTCCAGGAATTTATAAAAATTCTGACATTCAAAGTACTACTTTTTAGTATTCTCTATTTTTGAATTTTTATAAATTCCAAAATAATTTATTAATTTCTGAAATTTTTACTGTGGATTAATTTATTACTGGAAAAGATAAAATAAAATTTTCAGATCGAAATGATGATAGAATAGTTTCATTTAATTCTGAAATTTTTACTATTGCTAGTCAAGGTTCATTAAATGGCATTTAATTCGCCCATAAATGCTTGATATGACATTTTAAAATTTGTAAATGAGTCACTGAGGTTTTCCTAGTTTTATATAAAATTTTTATTTATTTTATTGTTGTAATCTTTTACTTCTCTCTTTATCCACTATTTCAATTTGTACTAAAAGATTTCTTAAGAACCAAAATTCAAGAAAATTTATGATTAAATGAAATTTCAAATCAAATTTTATTTTCAATTTATTTTCATATTTTGATTGATCTATAAATTTTATTTTGTAGCTCATCCTTTGATTAAGGTTGATTTCATCATGATGAGATGAAGGATAAGATTTTAATTTATTCTCTAAATCTTAGCGAAAATTTTATTCAATTTCATTTTCTAAATTTTTATATTTTTATTTTACTATTTAAAATTTTCAGGATGTTATAGAAGGAAAGAGATCTACTACTTATCATAAGAAGAGAACGTCATCACTAAAAATTTGATGCAGATACCCTCAAATTAGCAATTTTGCGCGAGATGTAAATCTTTTTTATAATGCTAACCGTGTAGAGCCGTTCAACATAAATGGGCGTATCTATACTAATATATAAATTAGCAGTTGGTGGCAGCGGTCCGTCGTTCTTCCTAGCCTCCCTCCCGGTCATATCTCCAATAATGGCGAGTCATTATAGCTAATTATTCTTTCTGCGATTCTGACCCGACCATATCTCTCTAAATATGGTGATTATTATAACAAAATCCCTGATTCTTGCTGTCAATTAATAATCAATCATTTCTTTTGTATTCATTCAAGATCTCCCGTTGTGCCGCTTGTGGCGAATGAACTCGGCAACGATTAATAAGTGATGGACCGGCGTACATGGCCGTGAGGTGCGAGGCCGCGAGTGGTCGATGATATCTGCGGTCGGAAGGACTGCAGTGAGTCGACACCTATAGGTGCCATGACCCCAGCTGGGCGATTGGGCGTGAACAAAGCGTCTGGCAACTTGGTCACGGTTGCCAGCGACACGGTGGGGCGTCGTCGGCGGTGAAGAGTCATTAGCATACCCTTGAAGATAAGCAGGTTGATCAATTGAGCGTCGCGAGAGAGAGGAATGACGCGCGCGGCGTGGAGGCGCCTCAGCCTTGGTGTTTTCTGGTTCACCTTCATGGGCTCGGCATCATGGTGGTGAAGCCGATGATATTAATCGCGCTAGAATCTACGGAGACAAGTAGGTGGCAAAAGCGAGAGGTCATCTGGGAAGAATGGCGAACCGTCGGTGCAGCGGATCACCGCCGAAGCGGAAAAGCACGGCACGAGGGCGGTGGCGATCGAAGGTGCAAAAGCTGGAGTGGCGGCGGTGGTCTCTTTCTCGGCGGCCGACCATACGGCCATGGCATCTTGTGACGAAGTGGGCGGCGAGGAAGCGGACTCCACGGCGTCTGGCTGCGGGCATGGCGAGAGGAAGAGGAAGCGCGATCGGTAATATAAATTGCAAAAAGAGATAAAAATGATTGATTGATTTTTGAGATTGGTAATATATATTGCTATGAATAATATATTTGGTTTTAATTAGTGCGAAGAAAAAACCATAAAACTTTTGTAATTGAGAGAAATAGATATTTGATCTTGTAGCATAATTTTCTTTTATTGCTTGATCTTTATGTTTCATTACCAATTTTATTTTTTAGTATAGCATGCGGGCATTGATCTAGTTGTTCGCTCAACCATGAGAAGTCAACAGTGCTAGCGTCTTGAAAGTTAGCAGTGTAAGCGTTAGAACTTAGATGTCAAGCTAACAGTACTGATAGCTCCTCAATCTCCAATTCACGGACACAATTAATTCTCGCATTGATCAAACAGCTAAAGGCCAATATCCTAGTTTAGCATGGAAAAGATGTACTTTCTCCGATTGTAAAACACGTCATTTTGATCATTTTTTGTTGCGAGAACACACAAAAGACTTACACGCTTTTCATTAAGTGATGTTTTGGACGTTAAAAGTTTCTAAAATGTAACTTTAATCACTAATTACTATTGGCATATATTTATAGATTCCAATAAGATTAAACTCTTACATATCTCGCTACGTTCGTCTTTTTAACTTTTAATATATACCTTCCAGTATTAGCTCAAGGTATGGGTTTAGCTAGCATCTGATCCGCAGGTACGTGCCTGCTAGAAGAAAGGATGTGGATCTCGTCCATCTCTGCACCGTAGCTGCTCTGCACTTTGGCGTGCATCTCGTCCTGCTCTGGAACACCACCTCGATCGATCGGAGAATCAGCTGTTTTCTTTGTAGCTAGCTTCCGTCTCTCTGTTAATTTCCTCATCTACTCGATCTGTCTCTAGCTTGTTCCTTCTCATTTTGCACAATGGAGGCGTGCCGGGGCTATCACACCGGCTCCGGCCATAGCGTCCCTAGTACTCGGTTTAGGGCGTCGGTTTTTTTTAAGTATCTTCTATAGCACAGTATTGGTCCGTGTAGTGAGGAATATGCCAATAGGCATTCTTTGTATTTTTATCGAACGTATACTACTGAAGGTACCCATCGGTTAAACCCTTGCAGCACTCTATGCCAATATACATCTCGATTCAGAATATCTGCATGGACATGTTGTAAAACATCGTGAAAACTACTAGAAAGAATGGGACAAATAAATTGCAATTATATTTTTTAAAAAAACAAACTAGTACAATTGAATTTTTAAAAAAAGTAGTAGTGTTTTTATGATGTGATAACTAGCTAGTTCACGATCTTAGCAAATATCTAATTCTCCCATAATCCAACACTACTCTGATTGCCTCATCATGACCCTCCATCGCTGCGGGTAGGTGCGAGCGGCATCCTTGCCGGTTCTAACTTCAATCGGCGGTGATAAGAATAATATAAATTTCCAGCCACGAATGAAGGCAATATCATTGCGGTTTTATAGAAAGCGGTGATAAGAATATATCACTACCGGTTTATATATAAAACCGGTAGTAATTTATCATTGCGGTTTGCCTATGAACCGGTAGTGATAAGACCATTTTCAGGCGGTTTTACTCTAGAACCGGCGGTGATATTCTTGTTCTCCATAATTAGTTCGATACAAAACATAAGAAACATTGTAATTTATCTACTTTAAAACATATCAAAGCATAATTAGTTAAAAAACGAACATATTAAAAATTTGTAATTTATCTCGCATAGAACATTTACAAAGTTTGTAATTTGCGTGAACACCGTCTATAATTACATATTTAGTCCTAATTATATATACAAAATATAGCGAGACTTTGACTATTAACGTTGAAACCCAAAATAGCGCGAAACCCTATATCCAAAAATGGTAAATCGTCCTCCTCCTCCTCGTCATGAGCTACCGCTTGAGATATTGATCGGAGTTCGGCGGTGCTCCTCCTCCTCCTCTGAATCCAATTAGGTGGCGGAGTTGAGTCTGCCTTGCCGTAGAGACCTTGCCTTGCCAATGTTGTCGTCGTCGTCGCCCTCCTCCTCTGCCTCCTCTTCCTCCTCCTCCTCCTCCTCTGCCTCCTCCTCGTCCTCCTTCTTCTCCTCCTTCTTCTGGCAGCGGAGCGGGGCTTTGCCCAGTACGTGCCCGCTTCTTGGGGGGGCTATTCTTGCAACAGTGGTGGATTGTGAGGAGTGGTGCTTCAGATTAAGGAATGGGCATTATATAGAGCGAGAATCGAAGAACAGCTTGATTGGCGAAAGAATGGGGAAGCATAGCGATTAGCGAAGAATGAGCAACATAGCGATGAAGAGCGAACAGCCTTGACGGTTGGCCTTGGCGATTGGAAGGGTTGGCGTATCCTTGCCGGTTTGTATTACCAACGGCAATGATAGCGACTATCACTTTGCGGTTTATACCCAAAACGGTAGTGATATATCCTTGCGGTTTAATTTGTAACCGGCGGTGATATTGAAGCTTTTATCGCGGTTCTTCTCTTTAACCGCAAGTGATATGTATTTTCCGCCCATCCCAATTTTCCTGCGTCATATGACCATATCATCGCTGCGGTTCAGCAGAGCGGCGAGTGATAAGCTATTTATATAGCTCCGCCGACGACGCCTTTCCGGCGAAGCGAAGAGAGGAGCTCTTTGCTCGGTTGTATTTTTCTTGGTGAGGTGTCATAAAAAATTGTGTTAGTATTTTTCTTCGTATTTTTCTTCAAGTCGACATCTTCTCCGACTGAGCAGAACAAAGAGGAGCTCTGTTTTGCTCGGTAGTTATTATCTTGGCGAGTTGCTGCTGAAAAATTGTATTAAAATTTTTTGAGATTACTAATTTGATCTATTTTATATTTGTCGTAAAATTTTACTTTACAAATTGCTGTAGATATTGATAATTGCTTATTGTACGGTATGAACATTTTAGGTCGGTAGTGCTTAAATTAAGATCTAGCTAAATTATTGAATAAATTATAATTCTTGTCCATTTTAGTGATGTAGTGGATGTTTAAGTAATGAAAATTGCTAGATTGACAATTATGCATAATTGTAATTATTTTAATTAATGAAAAATTGTTATATGGATTTTTAAATAGTAAAAATTGCTAGATGAATTATAAATAGTGAGAATTGTTAGTTGAATATTTAAATAATGAAAAATGGTAGATGGATTTTGCAATAATGAAAGTTGCAAGATACTTAATTATTTAGAAATATATCCTTATATTCAATTATATACTTGTTTGTTGTAGATTAATTTAATTTAATAGCGCTACATAACAAAAATAAATGAAGAAATCTTCTAAATAATTAAAAAATCCTAGATGGATATTTAAATAGTGAAAAGGTTTGATGTATTTTAATATAGGCAAAATTGCTAGATGTATTTGTAAAACTTATCATTTACAATTATATTGTTATTTGCGCTTATGTGCTTATAATGTATTTATCGTTTTAATTAATTAGCAATGCATGACTCTCAGAAAGAATAAATTATTTTGGTATCGTTTGTTGATATACTGAAATGTAGTTTGATATAATTAACTGTAGATAGACCGAAGGTGGATGTATGACACGGATCGTCGCGGTCCAGAGTTCTTTAATGGTGTGACTTGTTTTCTGAATGCAGCTGCGGCACACAAGTCGAGAAACCTAGCGGAGTACTATATGTGTTGTCCATGCGTTGATTGCAAAAATGAGAAGTTGTTTTCTAACATAGAGTCGATACGTGCGCACTTGCTTCGAAGGGGTTTCAAGGCTGGCTATACCTCTTGGACCGAGCATGGTGAAGATGATATTGTACATGAAGGGCAACACATTGATGAAGATGGCAGAGACAACGATATGACGGCAGTGGAAGATGCGTTCATTGATAGCCACGAAGATGATCTAGATCAAATGCTGCGTGATGGGGAGGGGGACTTCACGAGTGAAAGGGAGTTTCAAAAGCTCCAGCGTATGGTAGAGGACTCTACAACGCCATTGTACCCGAGCTGCAAGGAGGAGCACAGAAAGCTGCATACCGTGCTTTCACTACTGCAGTTGAAGGCAAGCAATGGTTGGTCCGATAAGAGCTTTACTGAACTGTTATGTCTCTTGGGGGACTTGCTTCCAGAGGGTAACGTGTTGCCTTCAACTACGTACCAAGCCAAGCAGGTTGTCTGCCCGTTGGGACTGGAAGTACAAAGAATACACGCATGTCCAAACGATTGCATATTGTATCGCAATGAGTTTGCGTACATGGATGCTCGTGTTGTTTGCAAAGCAAAGCGGTATAAGGGCAACGACGATTTATATCGAGAACGAAGATGTCGGGTGAGGCGAAGAAGAAGAGGTGTCCCCGTAAGGTGGTGTGGTATTTCCTATAATCCCGTCTGGCGATTGTTTGCGAACAAAGGGCATGCCCAATTGCTACGATGGCACCAAGAGCGTAAGAAGGATGGAATGCTCAGACACCTGCGATTCTCGTGCAATGGAGGAACATCGACAGAAAATATAAGAAGCACTTTGCATATGATGTGAGGAATATAAGGTTCGGGTTGAGTACGGATGGGATGAATCTTTTTGGCAACATGAGTAGTCGTCATAGCACTTGGCCGGTAACTTTATGCATCTACAACTTCCTTCTTGGCTTTGCATGAAACGAAAGTACATTATGATGCCCCTACTTATCCAAGGGCCCAGGCAACTTGGCAATGATATCGATGTGTACCTCAAACCATTGGTTGAAGATCTCCTAATATTGTGGAATGATGGTGTACAGGTATGGGATTTGTATAAAAGAGATAACTTTATCCTACGGGCATATGTTTGAATTCATAAGTATGTCTATTTGTGTTAATTTGAAATTTTTGATTGCTAGGAATGGCCTCTAATCAGGGACAAGTGACAGAGGGAGTTCGGCCCTCGAATATAGATGAAGTAGGAACGGGTAGCCCAACGTACTACCTGAATCTACAAGATATTGATATGGACCAACCTGCCGCCGCTGCCATGGACCAAACTGATGCCACTGCCATGGACCAAGCTGACGCCACAAACATGGGCGAGGTAAAGTATTAGTACGTTGTGATTCCCAAAATATTGTAGGGTCAAACAACTAATAACAAGATCCAATTGCAGGCTCAAACGTCTGATGAACAAAGGCGGCGCGCAGGCCGTGGTCTGAGCAAGATGCCTAAGGGTGTTCACAATATAGTAGAGCTCTCGGCAGTCGGGGAATCTGCTATACCCGCGTCGGCGTTGGGGCCGTACAGGACAGCCTGCGGAGTACTTGCTAGGAATAATGTGCCCATCAACTATAGATCATGGACCGGCCGCCGAGGTGATCAGTGGGTGGTTCCCAGTGACCTGAAGGACTTGCTATGGGACAAGCTAAAGAAGTATTCCAGTTCCCCAAGGGTTCGAGTTGGTTGCAAAGAAACGTGCACTAAGTATCATGTGCACATCGTGGAAGAATTGGAAGACTCAGTTGAATAAGAACTATGTGAAGAAGAATGAAACGCCAAATTTTAACATCTTTCCAAAGATAAGGGAATTTTGGGAGGACTTTGCGGTGTACAAGAATTCTGAAGAAGCCTAGATAGTGAGTCAGAAGAGCAAGGCTAACGCGGATAAGAATATGTACCCTCACACACTAGGCACTGGTGGCTACGTGAAGAAAATACCTGCATGGGATAGGTGCGAAGAAGAGCTAACCCGCAGGGGCGTCATTCCTGCAACGGCCAAGTTGAGTGAGCGATCGAAGCACTGGTTGCTTGGGAGGGGGGCTTCTGTCTCAGAAGATGGCAGCTTAAGCTTCAGGAGTGATAGAGCCCAAGAAGTGTCACAGAAAATAGCAGATGCTCACGTGCAGTCTTCCCAAGGCTTTTTTAGGCCACGAAGGGAGAATGACGAGCTGACCATTGCCCTGGGTAACAAGGAGCACCCTAGGCGCACCCGAGGAGTTGGTTTGGTGCCGTGGAAAAAGGCTTCCCAACTAACGCATGGTTGTACAAGCGGTTGAAAAGAATAAGAGAAGATCAACTGGACCGTCAAATACAAGATGTTGTGGCAAGAGCGTTAGCGGAACAGAAAGCGGAGCTGGATAAAGTTATGGAGCAAGCAGTACACAAGGCTCTTAGCTCACGACCGCCACCAGATGACAGCCCTCGGAACTTCAGCCACGGTGTTTGTAGGAGCAGCTGCGCGTCCACAGGGATCCCCGAAGAGCATAGACTCCATTTTCCACTGGATGACAACACAGAACCGTGTGAGGTATCTAACAATCAAGAATGAAAGATGAACAAGTATAGAGTATGATCTTTCTGTGTATGGATGAACAAGTAAGTATGTTTCTCTCCGCCGCCCAATCGCCGCCAGAACTCGATAACAACCACCACCAACTCGCCCACCCTCCAGTCTATTGTTTCCTGTGTGTTTATACGCCTCTCTTCTTACAACTCATGTGACAACAAAACAGGCCGTTTAATAGTTAAGCCAATCTGGACCGACATCACGCCTGTTGGGCTTGTGGGCTCTTTTGTTCTCCTAATCGGATCGCCGTGGCGCCGAGGTTGCCATCTCTCCCTCCATTTGCTGCGGTCTCAAGTCTTCGGCATTCCTCCAGAGATCTCTCGCCGCGATGGTAGGTCGACATCCTTTCCTTGACGACCAATTTGTCCCCAAGCCGGTGCTCGAAAGTGCTTCTTCACTCGTCTTCGTCTTCCCAAGTAGCCATGGACGCCGCCAATTGGACCAATGCACAAGTAATTGAGGATCACTTTTCCAGCGCGACGACATAAACGCCGATCCGAAATGGAGGAAGGAAAGCGTAAATTCGCCGAGATCGGGAATGGTTTCACCGACCGAGAAGGTGCCCTTTTGCTTTGGTTTGAGGAGCGAAACATGAAAACAGGTGTACCGAGCTTGAAGCAGGAGTTGCGATCAGAGGCCACGAGATTGATCTTCCAATGATGTTATAAGGTCCAAAGTAACGGAAAGCCAATTTGTAGTTGGCGCTGGGCGCACGGATGCTTGCGCGTAAGGCTGAAATTTGACATAGACCCAATCGCCCATCGCAAGGTGCGCCGGACCGTGTTTATCCGCTCGCTTTGTTTCATTCGATGTTGAGCCCGTTGTAGATGAAATTTCACAAGAGCATTCATATGATCACGCTGTTGTAACCATTCTGTAAGTCCGAGTAGTGCAAACATCAAGAGAAATAATACCAAAATGGTTAGGAGGATGACCATACAGGACTTCGAACGGTGATGCCTTGAGAGCCGAGTGGTAACTTGTGTTGTACCAGAACTCTGCTAAATATATCCATTTGATCCATTGCTTCGGACAAGCGTGAACAAAGCAGCGAAGATAACCTTCGAGGCATTGGTTGACCCTTTCAGTTTGTCCGTCGGATTGTGGATGATAGGCACTACTCATATGAAGCGATGTTCCTGATAACTTAAATAGTTCTTGCCACAAACGACTAGTAAAAACTTTGTCACGATCCGATACCAAGGCGTAAGGCATGCCATGCAATCGGTACACATTTGTCATATATGCCTAAGCCATTGTTATAGCAAGAAATGGATGAGACAAAGGTATGAAATGAGCGAATTTTGAGAATTTATCTACCACTACCGTAATGCAATTATATGAATGAGTTCTCGGGCAAGCCTTCAATGAAATCTAGTGTCATCAGATGCCAAGCATGTTCAGAACTGCTAAAGGAAGTAAGAGATCAGGTACTTAGCTCTATCTGGTTTTGCTTGTTGACAAATGGGGCAGTAGTGACAAAGTGGTGAACAGCCTTCTTCAGAGATGGCCAGCAAATAAGTTCTTAACACGGCGTAGGTGACGGAAATCCGAATGGCCCCCATAGCACTCGTCATGCAGAGCATGCATGAGCTTGAGTTGTAAATCAGCATTGTTCCCAATCCGCACCGCCTTTGAACCGAATTAGACCCGCATGAAGAGAGAAGTGTGGCACCACTGCGTCGATCGCAAGTTCGCCAACGATCGCCGAAATGCCGGATCTTTCGATACCCTGGATCACCGCTCAAGCCACACCGGTTTGCATGTAGATATGCGCAGAAATGGACAAGCAAGTCTCATCCAGGCGAAGCAAGATCAGACATCGAGAAAGGGCATCACCACCCGATTTTCATGTCCTTCTTATATCGATAGTGAATTGCAACCCCAAGAGCTTAGTAATAGCCTTTTGTTGAAGAGGCGATGTGATACGCCGTCCAAAGATATATGTGAGGCTTTGATGATTAGTTTTGATCACAAAAGGAGCATGTCAAGATATGGGTGCCACCGATCAAGAGCGAATAAGATGGCCAAAATTCTTTCTCGTATGTAGACAATCCTTGATTTCTCAATCCAAGAGCCTTATCGATAAAAGCAACGGATGACCCCTTGTTGTAACATCGCACCAATCCCTTTGTCACTTGCATCCGATTCGATCACAAATGGTCTGCGAAAAATCGTAATGCCAATATCGCGCGGAGACAAGGGCTTGTTTGAGGGCCAAAAATGATTGTTGAGCTTCATGTGTCCAAAGAAACCGATGGTTTTTCTTGAGAAGATTAGTCAAGGGTTTACCGATAACACCAAATCCTTGTACAAAGCGGCGATAGTAGCCACCATCCCCGTAAAACTCGTATATGCTTTACACAAGTTGGTATGGGCCACCTCTAGATCACCGAATTTTGGAAGGATCGGTTGCAACACCCTTAGCATCGATAACATGTCCAAGGAATTCGAGTTGGTTCCGAGCAAAACTACACTTGGAAACCTTTAGATGGAGTTTGTGCTTCTCGAGGAGAATAAAGACTTGACGCAAATGATCGAGGTGAGCTCCATGGTAGAACTGTATACTAGAACATCATCAATAAAAACCACAACGCACTTACGGAGCAAAGGCGCCAACACAAAGTTCATGAAGCTTTGAAAGGTAGCCGAGCGCCGTCATCCAATGACATCACCTTGTATTCATAGTGGCCACTGTGCGTCTGTAACGCTGTTTTATACTCATCACCTTCTTGAATCCGGATCTGATGGTAGCCCGATCGATGATCTAGCTTAGAAAATACTGTCGCACCACCCAACTCATCCAATAATTCATCCAAGATCGGCATTGGGTATTTGTTCTTAACTGTATGGGCATTTAATCTTCTATAGTCCACACATAGTCGCCACTCACCGTCTTTCTTTTTCACCAAAAGGACGGGAGAAGCGAAGGGACTAGAGCTATACTGAATTACTCCATTCGCAAGCATCTCCTGCACTTGTTTTTCTATTTCATTCTTTTGCTGTGGAGTATACCGGTAGGGTCTTAAACGGAATGGCTGAACCCCAGGCAACAGAGGAATAGCATGGTCGAAGTCCCGTCTAGGAGGAAGACCCTTGGGCAGTTGAAATAAGTGATCAAACTCTTCTACCAATCTGGTAATGCCGGCATGAGTGACAAACTCTGGATTACTGTCAGGAACTGCCGATATTTCCAATAGTTGTTCAATGGCTTCCTGCTTCAAAAGGGCGGCCAATTGAGATCCGGATATTGCAGGATAGCGGCTAGTGGTAGGAATAATCCCTTGTAACTTGACAGCTTGATTTCTATAAGAGAATGACAAAGTCTTGTGCCCCCAGTGAATTTGCATAGGACTGTGATCCTCCAACCAATCCATGCCAAGGATGATATCATATCCGCTCAATGGCAACACATTCAAATTGGAAACGAAAGTGTAACCTTGACAAAACCAAGTGCAGTGAGGTATAAAAGAATGACAGTCAAGATACCTCCATCACCACCTTGACTCTAACCGACTTTGGCAATGATGAACACTGTGCATGACTGGTCGCATAAGTGGTTACTAATATAACTAGCTGAACTTCCAGAATCTACCAAAGATGAGAACCTCGACAATGTACAAGACCTTTGAGCCGAATTGTTCTTCCTCCTTCGTAACCCGACATGACTTCACAAGAAATAGCCATCACTTGATCGTCAACAGTCTCTTGCGTTGTGTCCACTTGATGATATTTTGAAACTTCCGACCTTGAGTCTTCATCGAGTCCCTAGTGAGTGCCCACATTTCTTCCACAAGGTGTAGAGGAACTGTGGCAGCAAGATCGATGGGTCTCGACCCCATCGCCACCGACTTGTAGCACAACCCCTTGGCTTTACGATATGCCATTAAAGCCGACATTCGATCATCCGAAGTTCGGGTCGGGGTAGCGAGATCGGCTTTTTCTTCAGAGGCACGGTCACCCCATTTTGGATATTGGTGGCGGAGGCAGCGCCATAGCCATCGGTCTCCGAAAAACGCCCAGAGTCACCACATCAACCCGACATCCTTCACGCTGGATGACACATCAAGACGCCCTCAGTAAGATAGCAAGAGCACTAGCGATGTCGAGATCCTTTGAATGCCAATAATGACTACTTGATCAATATCATCTTTTAGCCCATCAATAAAGCGAGCAATGAGAAATTCATTATGTAGAGTATTGTCATAAGCTAAGATTTGGTGAACCAAAGTATCAAACTGTTCAATATATTCTGACACAGTGCCGGTCTAATGAATGTGGAAGAATTTGCGAACTAACGAGCCGTGTTGGTCCCTACCAAATCTATTAGATAACGCCAGTCCTAACTCTTCCCAATTCATATGGAACGCTCTGTTCTCCATCGACTGAAGCCAAAAGGTTGCTGGACCTTCAAAACTTAAAG
The DNA here is from genome assembly GCA_036346375.1 of Guadua angustifolia. Taxonomy (NCBI): domain Eukaryota; kingdom Viridiplantae; phylum Streptophyta; class Magnoliopsida; order Poales; family Poaceae; genus Guadua; species Guadua angustifolia. The sequence goes on from CM070520.1 coordinate 10,931,404, forward strand.
TGGCTAATCTAACCCACAAGTCTGCAGGAACAGAGTAGAATGCAAAAAAGTTTTCGCAACGACTCTTCCACAATTTAGGGTTTGAACCATCAAATGTGGGTAGATTAACTTAAGGTAAATTGGCCCCAAAGTTTGTGCCATCGACGCAAAAGTGGATGCAGATGTTGAACTGAAGTGTGAAGGATAATTATGCACGGAGTCTCAAATTGATACTGTGGACCGAGGAGGCACGGGGTATCACCAACCCCAGCCCCGCACTCGGTGAAGATGAGGCTCATGGTGGCTCATATGCCCAACGCCGCCGCACCTTGCGGAACTCCCGGATGAGCGAAGCGACGTTCCCAACTTGTTTTCCCTTGCAAATTGGTCGAGTCTTCAGGATCTGCGCAAGAACTCGACCGATCTGATTCTTCAATTCCGTGACCGAAGAATGCAACTTAGTCACGCGCCCCTCCACCCTTGGCTTCCAGGCCTCAAGCAACTCATGTTCTTCCGTCAACTTCCGTAGAGAATCGTCAACACGCTGGATGTACTGCTGCACATCGGACACCATATGGCGAGTCTCCTCTTCTTTTTTGCTATTCTCCTCGAGTTTGGCCAAGATCGTCGCAAGAGGATCATCAACTCGTGGTGGAGCCATAGGTCTTGTTCGGGCTTGAAATCGAGTAAAGTGGTCGTGACTTGCCTCCAGTTTGCCGGGGCCGAGGAAGGTGGCTCTGATACCAGATGTGAGGTATCTAACAATCAAGAATGAAAGATGAACAAGTATAGAGTATGATCTTTCTGTGTATGGATGAACAAGTAAGTATGTTTCTCTCCGCCGCCCAATCGCCGCCAGAACTCGATAACAACCACCAACAACTCGCCCACCCTCCAGTCTATTGTTTCCTGTGTATTTATACGCCTCTCTTCTTACAACTCATGTGACAACAAAACATGCCGTTTAATAGTTAAGCCAATCTGGACCGACATCACGCCTGTTGGGCTTGTGGGCTCTTTTTGTTCTCCGAACTGGATCGTCGTGCGTCGAGGTTGCCATCTCTCCCTCCATTTGCTGTGGTCTCAAGTCTTCTGGCATTCCCTCCAGAGATCTCTGCTGTGATGGTAGGCTGACAAACCGACACCGTGCAAGCTGCATTTGTTCGCACATGGCATTACCATCAAGGAGGCTGATGGCAGGGCTTGGCCATGCGGCTCCTCGCAGGTTCTGCACTGCCGCCCGATACCGCTATTTCTCCAGGGTCGAAGTAGACAGTGTAGTCTGACAATATCGCAAAATGGAGGTAGAGATTCCTAGCGAGGACGGAAAAAACAAAATTGGAGAAAACGTGCAAGGCTTCCTCGCGTGGCGCAAGAGCTTGATTATGTTTGGCTCGTTCGATGAGGACGACAAAGACGATGATGATGATCAGCTGCACTCTCCACACGCAGACTGTCGCCTAGGAAAAGTCCAACTCCTCCGCCAGCATATGAGAAGAATCAAACATCAGCACCATCTCGGAAGTTCGCTCCATCTTGTAACAAATCTCGGTCATCTGTGAAGTCAGCACAGCCTCAAAAGAAATTACCAGCCGAGATGACAGAAGAAGAACGGAAAAAGGAAATAAGCGCCTGCGTAACATCTCACTTCACAAAGGTGCCATCATCTGAGAAGACTAAAGTTGATGTTAATGCGCAGAAGTTTTTCTTGAGTATGTCAAAAGTCAAAGAGACATGGCGGGCTTCTGAACCTTCTAAAATGTCGGACTACAAGCGCATTTCCAGAAAGCAATACTTGAAGACGGCTAGTGCTGACGCGTTGATGTCGCAAGCTGAAAGAGATGCTGCTGAACAACTTCGTGCTCACGAGCAAGGTCTAAGGTGGAAGTTCTTTTTGGGGCAACCGCTGGTTGAACTAGCTCATTTAGACCACATAACAACACAATTGCGGCGTGTCCATCAGTGGTACATGCAGCAGTGCAAAAATGGTATGAAGGCGCTCCCAGTCAGATACAAAGAATCGGATTTTCACAATGGGGATAACATCTTCTGGGTATTATTCTCCGAATTCTATATGTTGTACTAGCAAGATGCTCTGGACGCGAATGTACTCAGACTGTGGACTTTGTAAGTCTCTATTTATATTATTGTATATTCTTGTACCGTTTAAATGCATGTCTAACTTATTTTTTATATATGTAGAATGGAGATACAGACATGTAGAAGAAATGGCAATGACAAGTTAGAATTTCTCGATCCAGGGCTTGTCAACGAGAAAATTATCTTGCAGGATCCACAGTTTATTGAAAACTATTTATTTAATACTTTCTTGAAGCTGCAATACAAAACCTCCATACTTTTACCCTATAACATTAAGTACGTACTAGCCATGTGCCCGTGTGTTGCAACGGAAACTTAATTTGTGATAAAAATTTATTTGCAAAGAGAAACAATGGCAAAGGTGGGTAATTAAAGAGCAATGGCAAAGGTGGATAATTAAAGAGCAGTGGTAAAGGTGGGTAATTTTGATGAAGTGACGCGGGCAAAGGTGGGTAGTTAAAGAGCAGTGGCAAAGGTGGGTAATTTTGATGAAGTGACGTGGAAAGAAACTCTCACTTTATATAGTAAAGATTACCCTACTTCTAATATTGTTTTACTATTTTTGTGTGACACGATGTGGGACTAATAGGCTATGTTAACATATATGTCCAGGTTTCACTGGGTCCTCCTCGTCATCGAGTTAGATGCTAGCAGGATTTTTGTCTTAGACTCACTGAGAAAACCACTTGATCTGTATAAAAATTTTTGGGACATGATGAACAGGTAAACTCGATCGTTGCGTTATTGCTCTAGTAATATTTTATTCTATTGTATTTAAGCTTAATTACTATTTAAAATCATTCACAGGGCATTCGCACAATATTGCAAGAAAAGTGTTCGATATCGTCCCTACAAGAAAGATTTCCAAATAATAACCGACTTTCTATGCATGAGACAGGACCAGGGAAATAATTTATGTGCATACTACGTTTGTACAAATATACATTCAATTGTCATGGAGACTGTCGGCTATAACGAAGCCATGGTATATAATTACACATTGATGCCTACTTTTCTTTCATTTAACATCTATCATCATTAATTAAATTTCTCTTTTCTTCAATAACAGCGCTTCAAGATGAGAACCAATAAGTTACTACTAACAGAAATTTTAGCAATTCAGGAGCAAATCGCTGGATTCGTTCACGATGAGATCATCAATCCAAAAGGCGAGTTCCACGAGCAATAAGGATTTGAGTACATGTGGACAAAGTTGGCAGGAGATATTTCAATTGAACAGCTGAAGCACACTGTGAACACCGATGTTGCGGGTGGCTGTGTGATTTGTCATGCCCCAAGGACAGGGAAGACCCGACTTGCAATCACATTTGTTCAATCTTATCTTGATCTTTTCCCACTATGTAGTCCGATGATAATTGCTCCTAGGAGGATGCTGGCTACATGGGAGCAGGAGTAGAAACTTGTGAGAATTTTCACTTTTTTCTAAGTCCTGATATGTATTGAATTTGAACCTACAATTTTATACATAGGTAGAGTAATTTATGAAGTAAATTTACAATTTTTTTCAGAATTGCAGGGCTTTTCATTGCCGGTTCGCCCAGGAACCGGTAGTGATATACATATATCACTGTCGGTTCTTGGTGTGAGCCGACAAAGATATACATATATCACTGCCGGTTTCTGGTCTGAACCGGCAGAGATAGTCTAATATCACTGCCGGTTGTACAATGAACCGACAGTGATATCTATTATCATTGTCGGTTGCTAAGTCGGCAGTGATAATCCCGAGTATCACTGCCGACCAATCACTGCCAGCACCCATAACCGATAGTAATGGTGTGGATGAGCTGGCAATAATAACCTGTTCTATAGTAGTGCAAATTTTTTGTACACAATCTTAAGAAATTGCTAAATTTATGTGGAATGTTTTTTTTTTGTGATTTCAATCGTTTTTTCGGCAGTTGGATATGTTTCGAGATATGTTCGCCATGTTGCTTGCTCCTCAGGTCCGCAATGTGTTTCAGGTGTGGCATGTGAGTATGTTACTATGTTCCTTTGCACACGTTTGTGTCTCCTTAAGATAAGTACAATGATAGAGTCAGCTGCTTATTTTATCTATTATCCATGTTATTTAGAGTAAGCACTAAAGTCAGCTTGTACAATAGCTATCTCTAAAAGTTAGCTCTAGATATTGTGTATTAATTATCTCTTTTCATTTGTACACAACTAATTTACCTATGCTCCCGTGCAATACTTACTAATAAATAAGAGCCAATTCTCTTCTCTTTCCTCTTTTCTCACTTTTCCATGTAGAATAAAACTGACGTGAACATGCTAAGGGCAAGTACAATAACAAAGCCAGTTGCTTACTCCATCTCCTATCCATGTCATTTAGAGTAAACACTAAAATCAATTTGAACAATAGCTATCTCTAAAAGTTAACTCTAGATATTGTGCGTTAACTATCTCTTCTTTTATACATAACTAATCTAGATATACTCTCTCTTTTCTCATCTTTTTTTTCACTCTTCTATATAGGATAAAACTGATATAAAAATACTAAAAGTAAGTTGAGTTAGTTTTATTGTATGTACCCTTATCTCCACTTTCCTAGAGAGAGCTGCTACTCTGTTGCCTGCAGCAAGTGGCCGTTGACGCGAGAAAGAGAGAGAGAGAGAGGCAGCCAGGGAAGACGATGAGGTAGCTTGCAGCGATGGCCTTCAGCTTCAGCAGGAGGAGGAGCCAGCTCGTGGTGATAACCTCTAGCCCTAGCTGGCAATGGTTGGGGAGATCTTGCTCGACATTGGGGTGAGCTCCGGCAAGGTGTGGTTGCAGACTTAGATGAAATCGTGTATATGTTTTTTTGTAATCTGAAGCTAGCCGTTGTGTTCCTACATTGCCACTTCAACCCAGTGGTTGTCTTCTCCAAACTTGACTCAATGTTTTGGTGTCCAAAATTTATGGTGAAATTCATGTACCAAATTGTGCTCTATTTTGAATTTTGTCCCAATCTTGTTCCCAAATAAGTTCAGTTTTGAATATGTGGATTTGCATCCTTTTTCCATTTCTTTATCGACCTCCCTCCCTCCGGGGGAGGGTTCATTTTTGTAAAGGTAAGTTCTTTTCTTCTTTACGATATTGTCATTTGAATAAAAGATATCATGTGCCACAGTGGAAATTTGTCTCCCTTCTATAATCGGTACAAGACTACAAGAGAACAATAGTTTTTTTTTTTTGAAAGGAAATGACAGGAACTCTACCTTACATTAAAGAAGATAGACAGAGATACAGCAGAGAGTTTGTAGAATACACTCCAAAACCCGCTTAAGAAGCGAGGATAAAACAACAGGAATTGGCAGAAGACCTAAACGGATCTTATGCCTATTCCGAACCCACAGTCAACTTATAACTTTTCAACCTCGAGAGCCTATGACGGAATAAGAAATGCCTCCACCAAAACTATGGATTTGGAGTGTGCGCTGCCACCCTTCGACTGCGGATGTCGTCTACCGCGGCGCTAGCAACGGCATCGATAGTTCTGTATTGGTTATTGAAGATCCCGCTATTCCTCTCCTTCCAGAGATTCCATGCTTCGTACATGAAGGTGCCATCGTTTACGATGCTGACGCTACATGGTGGAACGGACTGATCGCCACCAAGCTGCAATGTCAAGCTGAACCAATGCAGGTTGAATGGCGATGAAGTTTATGTTCATATAGAGGAATACCTTTCTCCAAACCTGCTTTGCAAATGGGCACAACAGGATGAGGTGTCTGGATGACTCTGGCTCTAGTCCACACATCGCACAAAGAGTACTATGCGGCCATCCTCTAAGAGCCAGTCTGTCAACTGTAAGTATCCTATCCTGTAGGAATAGCCAGGTGAAGAATCTGCATTTTGCTTCGGCGTCGGCGCGCCAAATCATCGTGTAGTTTGGGCTGTTTGTACAAAATTTCTCCGATTGTTGGGTTCAGAGGTTTTATCAAGTATTAATATGTTGACTTCAACAAGTTCTATCGAGAATTAATTTGTTGAAATGTCCATGGAGAGGATGTTAGAACTGAAATTTGATTTTCTTGATGCCATAGGCTACGATTCATGTTTGTCCACTTATGCTTCGTTGATCGTAGCAGTGAAAAAATAGCTTAGAGAATCAAAAGCACCCAGAGAAAATGATGGAAGGCCCAGAGGACAAAAAGGTCCAGAAAAAATGACAATACGCTTTTAAAATACAAAAATAAGAGGGCATCAAATAGAGCACGTTAAAAAATTGAAGGCTGGCCCGTTAAGCGGGGTGAAGGCCCGTTAAGCACCGACGTGAGAGCAATCCAAGTTTGAGTGATTTTGATGGTATGGTTGAAAAATAATATCATTCCTATAGTAAAGCTGGGAGCTTTTCCGGCCTCTCGTGCGGCCACGTCGATTTCGGGCCGACGTGGCTGCGCGTCGTCACGCCGCGTCGCTGCTTGGCTCAGCCTTTTGCATAGCTCATTTATTTTGTCATCGTGGCTTTACACATCTGGACGCACGGTACGGTGGTCAGATTCCTCGTGCTCGAGCCCGCGGTACGCGTTCGACTCCTCGCGCACGTCAAAGTCCGGATTTTTGCGGTAGCGGTGAGTGGCCTTTGGGCGTTTTGTTTATGCTGCTGCTCTTTTTTTCCACCGGTTTAGTTACCCCTATGCTACTTCACTCTCGCGGGCGATGTTCCCCCCCCCCCCCCCCGAACGCATCACCGGCGGTCATCAGCAGCGGCGTTAACATCCGTGTTTGTTCCGCGCTTCTTTTGCCGGTACGCAGCTACCTCGGCGCTATCGTCTGTTTTCTTCCTTGTTTTCCTGCGTTCTTGCTCTGTGCGTCGCGGGTTTCGTCGGCGAGGGTTTGTGCATTCCGCAGCCGTGCAAAATTGACGGTTTCTGCGGTGCTGTGTTGGGTAGGATGGGAGAGGCCAAGGAGAACGATGTCTATGAGGAGGACGATGACAAGGCGCTCGATGGCTCCGCCGCTAGGGCCACCGGAGAAGTCGCCAAGAAGTACGTTCTGTGCTTGTACTACGCTGCTTTGTGCCGATTCGATTCGAGTACTGCCGGAGATGAGTCATTTCATCTCACCTTTTTTCTTGTGTTGCATCCCTTTGCCTTGGATTACTAGCTCAAAGGCGTGAGTGCTTCAGCCAATTCCAACAAACGAACAGAAAAGGGACGCAGGGAAGAAAAGTAAAGAAGAGTTTGGGGAAGAACTCCTGACGAGTTTCGTGTTCCCATATATATACCCGCTTCCCCTTTTACCGCTTCTCTCAGAATCACTCACGCTAATAGTTCCAGTTCCCGGCAATCACTCAATGGTAATTACCGGGCAACGTATCCTGTGCACATAGGTTCTCCCGTGTATACACCGTGCACACCAACTAAAAAAGTCATGAAAAATTGTAAAAAAAATTATAGATGTACTTCATAGATTACTCTACCTATGTATAAAATTGTAGGTTCAAATTCATTATATTTCGAGAGTTAAAAAAAAGAGACAATTCTGACAGATCTTGAAACTTCATACATAGGTAGAGTAATCTATGAAGTACATATATAATTTTTTTTAGAATTTTTCACAACTTTTTTTAATTGGTATGCACGGTGTGTACACGAGAAGACCTGTATGCACAGGATACATTGCCAATTACCGGCTACAGAATTTACTACCACTTAAACGCTAGTCTTCATCCAATGCTCCTGCTTTCCCCCGGCGACAGCGCTTTAATCTTGAACACTTATCACCACTTAAGGAATTCGACGAAGCGGTACTTCCCTTGCCGACTCCTCCCTGTTCATCATCTTCCTCCCGCCCAGCCGTGACAGTTTGTTAAATGCTTTGCTATCACTTACTGCCAGCGATTCGCCTAGATCATGCGCACCTACGACCGTAGATCCCCCGCCTTCTCTGCTAGTGAGGTGGTGGAGGCCGCGGATTCTCCTCGCAAGCCGCGTTCGACTTCGACGGCGATTGGGACGGCGACAACCTTGAATCTCTTGTTTCTCTGGTACGATTCCTTCTCTATTTTTGCTGCACGACTCCACCTCTATCAGGTTGATGCGTGTTTTTTTTTGTTGATTTTTCCTGATTTCTAGCCTGCTTTCTGTTTGTGAGATGTCATCGATTTCTATCTGGTTTGGTTTTCCTACTGTCGGTATGGTGTGCGTACTTGTGATTATGCCCCTTTAGCTTCTAATTTTCTCTGAATTTTTGGTGTTCTAGGGTTTTGAGTACATGGCAAAAGTGTCTTATTCTAGTGCTGTTGGTTCTTTGATGTATGCTATGGCTTGTTCACATTCTGATTTATCCTATACTATGAGCTTAGTCAGTAGATATATGGCTAATCCTGGTAAAGATCATTGGAATGTTGTTAAGTGAATTTTCAGGTATTTGCGTGGCACGTCTGATGCTTATTTGCAGTTTGGCAAAACTGGAGAGGGACTGCTTGGCTATGTTGATTCAGATTATGCTGCTGATTTAGACAAAAGAAGATCTCTCACAGGTTATGTGTTCACAGTTGGTGGATGTGCAGTAAGTTGGAGGGCTTGTCTGCAGCCTCTGCTTGCTTTATCAACTCTCAAGTGAGTACATTGCGCCAGAAGCATGCAAAGAAGCTGTTTGGTTAAAAGGTTTGTATGCTGAATTTTGTAGAGATACATTTTGCATCAATTTATTTTGTAACAGTCAAAGTGCCATATATCTTACAAAGGATCAAATGTTTCATGAGAGAACAAAGCACATTGATGTCAAATATCATTATGTCCGTGATGTTATTGCAGTGGACAGACTAAAAGTATACAAGATTAGTACTCATGGTAATCTTGCTGATATGATGACTAAGCCAGTTCTTGTTGCTAAGTTTGAGCTTTGCTCAAACTTAATTGGTATTACTGTTTAGCCCTAGTGGATGTTTTGGTGTGGGCATTGTTTTCTTTGCTATCCAGGAAGATGTATACAACATTCATGCTACAAGTCTGAATTTGTCTCAAGGTGGAGTTTGTTGAATTATGATCCAAATTCAGAAAAAGGCTAACTTCTGTCGGAGCAGAGCGGAGGCCCGTCGCCGGGAGGCTTGGGCCGGAGCGAAAATAGTGAAGTTTGCCGGCCGGCGCCCGTGGTTTTTCCCTTCGCCTTGAAGGGTTTTCCACGTTAAAATCTTGGTGTCTAATCTGTGTTGGTTTGATCTTCTTCGTTCTTATTTGTGTGTCGATTTCTAACATGTCTTCTATTTATCTTGAAAACAAGGAAGCAATGCGCCAATGATGTTGGAAGAATCTGCAGTTTACAAACTACTAATTCAGCTAATTTCAGGTTTTTAAGTACTGAAGGCTAGCATTGGTGGTTGCGCTCCATTCACTTAAAAAAAGTGCAGCCCTATGAAAGGAAATACCACTCCAGTTTTGTATGGAGATCTGATATTGCAAGATTTTTCTTTGCAGTATAGAGAGATAGTTGAGATTAACTTAAAGATTCCTCCAAGGCCGTATGGTTATGCTTTTGTTGAGGTAACTTACTTGGATATTATTGTGAGATCATGTGATGAAAAATTGGTTGAATGGTGAAATTGGCATTGTAAAGTGATTTTGGTTATGGCATGTGTGGTGCTTGTGCATGTGCTATGTTGAGATGATTATCATGCTGGTGATAGGATGATGGAGTTTGCTTGATGCAATGCACTCATGTGAGTGGTTGCATGGGTTGTTTTGAAGCAAGTGGTGG